>LBNU01001090.1:20199-30237 GCA_014162995.1 Artemisia annua | reverse complement strand
AAAAAAAAACAAAAGCTACAACTACAAGAAGCACATATTAATCTTTAGTGACTTGAGAGGCCCTAAGATTTGCTTCTAGTCCAAGAGGATGTCCTAAGAGTTTATTCGTGGATGCTAAACATGAGAATGTTTAGTTGAGTGGACTAAGGGATGGTGTTGGTGATATGATTGGTGGTTGTGGTGGAGTCAAAAGTTGTTCAACATAAGAGAACATGTAGTAAAGTTCATCCCTTAAAGAATGAATAAGGTTACGGTTGTGAAGACAACATAGGCAAGTAGCACCATGTATGTCAACCGGGTTGAGTTGAATGGAAGAACCCATGATGGGTGATGGAGGTGGTGAGTATGTTGGTGATGGAGTTAACATAGCATAGTCCAATGGTGTGATGGGTGAGAGTGTGTAATCCATGGATGATGGCATGGTATTGAAAGAGGATGATGATGAAAATATCCTAGTAGATGATGACTTGGAAGGAGCATTAGGTGGAGGTGGTGAGCTTGGATTGCTTTGGGAAGATGGTGTTGTGACTTCATCATCTTTGGTGAGATCAATAAAGAGAGGTTTGGATAGAGGCCTAATGGTGATTCTAGGTTTCTTGGAGATGTGAGTTGCGGATCCTTGTGTGGAAGCCATGGTGAATGAAAGGTGTAAGGGTGATGGTAAGTTGCAAGAAATGCTTGCAAGAGTGAAGCCTTATATAAGCAAGAGTATTGTGATTTGAATTAAAGGTGATAAGGATGTCCTATGGGGTTCTAGAGGAATCTTATGGTGCATGAGAATGTGCAAAATTTTGCAGGTTTGAAGGATAGGGATGTAGAATCCTAGAGAAAAAAGTAAATTTCGTCATAGCAGGGGACGGTACCGTTAAATAGCATACGGTACCACTAAAATTAACGGTACCGTGGCATATTTAGTGGTGCCGTGTCCTGGGAAGAGCTAAATTTTTCTGTGATACCTATGTTTTAGCAGCTAGAAGGAGTTTCCTAGGTGGACTATTTGCAGGAAATGGTAGTGTCTCAAGTCACTAAAGATTAATTTACCAAATAAGTCCAATAATAGTCTACATCTAGCAATCAAAGAGGGTCAAACATGTATCAAAGTAGAGCTAAGCATGCACCCAAAAGGACAAAATAAGTTAACATCCAACAAAATAAGAATCAAATTATCCAAGAATTTAGGAGGATAGTCTAGCATGTAGGAGATGGTTAATTAAGATCCTAATATGAGATTAAGCAACTAATTACTTCCTAACTCCTTAAGTCCTTGCTTCTCAAGGATCATTTCAACTTCATCAGGTTCCATCACACTCTCGAGTTGAGCTCGCACCACTCCCTCATCCGTGGGATCATCATAGATGTCGTAATCAACGGAGGCGGCGAAAATAAAAATGGAGGAGATGTGAGACTCATTTAGGGGTTTCATGGCGGGAGAGAAAAGTGAGTAATGAGGACCACGAAGGTATGGGTGAAAGTTCATGAGATAGTGGTAAAGACGAGTGAGGAACATCCCATAAGGTATCAACTTATCCTTGTTACCTTTAAAGATGGACAATTCGCTTAGCGAAGAAGTTGGCAAGGTTGTATGGTTATTGAGTGAGGAGACAATACAACATGTGAGCACAACACGCCGGAAGTTGCTCACGGACACCCTTAAGACTAAGAACATTTTCTTTTAAAATGACGGCCTGAGAAAGTAATTCATGACGAACTTCTGCCAAACGAATTTTCGTTGGATCGAGAAAAGGAATGTACTTGTGAGTACGAAGGAGTTTGGTGAGCTCACAAGGGGAGGGTATGTAAGAACAATAAGGACCATTCTTTTCTCTATAATTGAAGAGAGACTCAAGACACCAATCTTCGGTGTAGGCACATTGCCCATGATTGGGAATACGAAGAATTTGATCAAATTGCTCAAGAGTAAGGACAAACTTAAAGTTGCGAATCCAAAAACAAAGTGACAAAGATTGATCCTCGTTATGTACGAGTTCAACTTGTCGAAAGAACTCTAGCACAAAGCGAGGACAAATAGGCTCGTCAATGTGCAGTAAGCAATCAAAACCTATGGCTCTAAATGACATGTTGATATCCCTATCATAAATTAGAGAAGGATCAACGACTCGACCTTCATGAAACCGACGGGTTTCAAGATTGAAATAGGCACGAATGTGGTTTTCGGGTGTAGTGGGTTCACGAGATATATCGGGAATGTATGTATCGGTTGTGAGGTGATCAAAATCATAGAGATGAGACATGGTTGAAACCTATAAAACATAAATTGTCTTTAATCATCAAGGATGTTTATTATTATTAAGATATGTGCCTAGTGTGTGTCTATATGCAAACTATGTGGAGGTGCGATAATCTTGGCTCTAAACTTAACTTAATAAGATTATCCAAACACTCCTAATTTTGCTTTTGCTCAATTGAATATTTCGAAGAGTACATATTAGTTATGTAATTCGATTAATATTCATGAGATTATGTATGCATGAGAAAACTTTTTGAATTTGAATCAACAATGCACAAAAATAATTATTTCATGATCCTAGATTTGTGAGGTTCTGGAAATTATTGAATTGGGTTTTGAGTTTGAAAGATTTATGTGTAATTTGCTAATCTAATTTCTTAAATGGGATTCTATGTTGGGATTCTATGTTTGGATTCTATGTTGGGAGAATTAAAATAATTTATTAAGAGATCCCCAATTCCAATTTTTGTGTAAGAATAACCCTAGACTCAAGATCAAAGAAAAATTAAAATAGAGTAACTTACAATTGATGATAAGAGATTAGTAGTGATTGATTTTCTTGAAGAAAATTGCCTCAAATATGATTTTGAGATGTTTTAATTGAGGTTTAGGTTGTGAGGATTGTTTTTGACAGCAATGGAGGAAATTGGGAAAGTTCAAATGTGAATTGTGAGGGAAAAGAGACTGATATACGACAATGTCAGACCTACGGTACCGCGGTACCACTAAAATTAGTGGTGCCATGCCCACTTTAGTGGTGCTGTGGTCTGCTGGTACAGATTTTTGTCCCTTTTTGATTTTTGACGAAAAGTCTCGCTGACTTAGTGAGACTCTTTGACACGAGGAAAGAATTTATACCTAATAAATTCTTCTAACGAGAGATGGACTGAGCTAAACTAGACAATACGGGATGACTTCAAAAGTCATTAGAGAGATGCGAGGGATGACCTTAATATTTCAAATGAAATATTTAAATAGTCATAAGAGGGGGTTTACGGGATGTGTTCCATCATTCCTAGACCTAGACGGAGATAGTTAAAAGATTCGCGTTTGAGAGGTTTCGTTAGAATGTCAGCAATATTGTCTTGAGAGGGAACTTTCTCAATATAAATGTTTCCTTTTTGGACGTTATCGCGGAGGAAGTGGTGACGAATTTTGATGTGTTTAGTACGAGAGTGTTGGACGGGATTCTTGCTCAAGTCGATGGCGCCTTTGTTGTCGCACATAATCGGGATGTCGTCTAAATGGATGTCGTAGTCAATAAGAGCTTGCTTCATCCATAGTGCTTGTTGACATGCCTTTCCGGCGCTTACGTATTCGGCTTCGGTCGTGGAGATAGCAAGAGCCGTTTGTTTCTTGGAGAACCAAGAAGTTAGACAACAACCCATGAAGGTACAAACACCACTCGTACTTTTTCGATCCACATAATCTCCCGCATGATCAGAGTCGGCATAGACAATAGTTTCTACGCCAATCCCCTTGGGATAATATAATCCCAAGTGTATAGTGCCTTTAACGTATCAGAAGATACGTTTAACCGCTTCAAGGTGAGAGGTTTTGGGATCCACTTGGAAGCGTGCACAAAGGCAGACACTAAACATGATATCAGTCCTACTTGCCGTTAGATATAATAGACTACCTATCATGCCCCTATACTTAGTGTTATCTACGAACTCACCTTCTTCATCTTTCGTGAGTTTCACTTCCGTAGACATGGGAGTTTTCATGGGCTTAGACTCTTCTAGACCAAATTTCTTAAGCATCTCTTTAATATACTTAGATTGATTAAAGAAGATACCATCTTCCATTTGTTTTATTTGTAGACCAAGGAAGAAATTTAATTCGCCCATCATGCTCATCTCAAACTCGTCATGCATGATTTTAGAAAAATCATCGCACAATTTAGGACAAGTTGAGCCGAATATAATGTCGTCGACATATATTTGAACAATAATGAGGTGTGAATCGCGTTTCTTCGTGAAAAGTGTGTTATCAACCATTCCTATGGTATATTCATGTTTAATCAAGAATGCTTTTAGTCGATCATACCAAGCTTTAGGAGCTTGTTTAAGACCTTAAAGAGCTTTCTTGAGTCTATAAACATGATTCGGTTTTTCGAAATCAACGAATCCTGGAGGTTGTGCTACATATACCTCCTCGTTGATAATACCATTTAGAAATGCACTTTTCACGTCCATTTGATATAGTTTGAAGTCTAAGGCACAGGCATAGGCAAGGAGTATTCTAATAGATTCTAATCTAGCTACCGGTGCATAAGTTTCATCGTAATCTATTCCCTCTTGTTGATTGTAGCCTTGAGCTACTAATCTAGCCTTGTTCCTAGTACGACGCCATTTTCGTCGAGTTTATTTCTAAATACCCACTTAGTTCCTATGATGGTTTGGTTCTCAGGAGGGGGTACTAAATCCCAAACTTGATTTGCGGTGAATTGGTTTAATTCTTCTTGCATAGCAACTATCCAACTTTCATCCTTAATTGCTTCACCGACGTTCTTAGGTTCTACGATGGATATAAAACAAAAGAAATTACTTTTGTTTTGTGCTTGTGACCTAAGGTTCTTTGGTTAAGATTTCCTATGAAATTTTCTATTGGATGATTTTTTGGATTCCTTAATGTTAACAACTTCGTCAACTTCGATTATTTCATCCTCAATGTCATTTTCTAGAATTTTTATTAATCTTAGTGGCTTCTTCCTCATCTAGATCATCATCCACCAAGGGTGATATTTTCGTGGGAGGAGGACTTTCATCGAATGTCACGTTAAGTGATTCTTCGACTTTCATAGTCTCCTTGTTTAGAACTACATAGGCTTTACTATTTTGGGAGTAACCTAGGAAGACAGCTTCGTAAGACTTTGGGTCAAACTTGGTGAGGTAGTCTTTGGTGTTAAGAATGAAGCACTTGCTTCCAAATAATCTAAAGTAGTCTAATGTAGGTTTTCTTCCTTTCAAGATTTCGTATGGTGTTTTTCCTAATATCGGTCTAATCAATATCCTATTAAGTATATAAGTTGAGGTGTCTACGGCATTACACCAAAACTTTTGTGGAATAGATTGTTCATTGAGCATTGTTCTACTCATCTCTTGTAGAGTACGATTTTTCCGCTCAACTACCCCATTTGATTGTGGAGTGCGTGGAGCTGAGAAATTATGAGTAATACCATTAGTATCACAATAAACTCCAAATTGCACTTCATTGTCAAATTCCCGACCATGATCCGTCCTAATCGACACAATCTTGCAATCTAATTGATTTTGGACCTTTTTACTAAAGATTTCAAATTCTTCGAAAGCTTGTGTCTTATTCTTAAGAAATCTAGTCCAAGTGTATATAGAGTAATCATCTACTATCACTAATGTGTAGTAATTTCCTCCGTAGCTCCGTACGGCGGATGGACCGAATAAGTCCATGTGAAGGAGTTCTAAACAACTAGTGGTAGAGACCATATTCTTGGCCTTGTGACTTGAGTGAGCTTGTTTACCAACTTTACAAGCATCAAAAAAATGTTTATCGAACTTAAGCTTAGGAATATTTCTAACTAATTCTTTTGATGCCAATGATTGTGTTAAACGCATATTGGCATGACCTAGTCTCCTATGCCATAAAGTGGAATGGTCATCTATAGTTGCTAGGTAAATTTTATCTTTAGGTGTATTTCCTATCTTCATAACGAATAGGCCATTTTTCCTAACTCCTTTGCCTATGGTCTTACCATACTTAGTTATCTCACTACCTTCTTCCGAGAAGATTACTCTACACTTATTGTCAACCATTTGACTAATACTAAGCAAATTAAATCCTAGGTTATCTACATGCTCAACATTTCTAATAGTAAGGGAGTCTTGAGTAATCGTACCTTTGCCAATGATGTTGCCCTTAATTTTTCTACCGAAAGTAACATTACCTCCATTGTAAGCTTTGTATGAGGAGAATAGACTTCGGTTGCCCGTCATGTGATGAGTGCATCCACTATCTTTGACCCATTCATTCGGCTCCAAGTCGATTCCCAAGCAAATCTCATTTGAAGCTTGAGCCATAAGACATGTTTCGTCGTTGGGCTTATTCTCCTCATTTTCATCACTATCACTCCAAGACCCTCCTACTAAGGCTCTTTGGTTGTTGTTTCTTGGTGGCTTCGGACAATCTCCAATGAGGTGATTTGGGTCTCCACATCTAAAGCATTTTCTATCATTCTTTCCTTTCTTATCGTCTCGGTTCTTTGAGAGAGTCTTCTTCTCATCACGAGGTTGTCTAACGAATCTACCCTTTCTTCTAAAGAACTTTTTAAAGTCTCTAACCGCTAATGCATACTCTTCATCCTCACTATCGGAATTAGAGCTTCCCTCATCACTAGACTCTTTCTTAGCTTTCAATGCTAGAGATTTAACTCTTTCACTTTTGCCTTTGACTATGTCGGAGTCTTTGTTGATTATCATTTCATGAACTTTCAAGTTTCCTATGAGTTCATCAAGTGATAATGTCGCTAAGTTCTTTGACTCTTCCATGGCGGTGACCTTTGCTCTCCATTTAGGATGTAGAGCCCTAAGAAACTTCCTAACACAGTTCTTGCTAGAATAACCTTCATCAAGAGCTTTAAGACTAGTAATAATAGTATTAAATCTAGCAAAAGCACTATCTATGGTTTCATCTTCCGGAATGGAAAATTGTTCATATTGTTGAACAAGAAGATCAATCTTATTCTCTTTGACTTGATTATTACCTTGATGAGTGACTAACAAAGTTTTCCAAATTTCCTTTGCGGTATTGCACATAAAAATTCTTTCAAATTCCTTTTTCGGCAAAGCATTGTAAATTACCATTTTAGCCTCCTCATTTTTGGCTAGTTTTCTTTTAAGATTATCAATTTGTTGATCATAAGGAATAATTTGACCCTTTTCAATAGGTTTAAAGTCACCCTCGGTAATAATATGCCAGAGATCAATGTCTTTTGATTTCACATACATTTCGAATATTGTTTTCCAATAAATAAAACAATCGGTTTCAAAAAGTGGTGGTCTTTGCATAGATTGCCCTTCTTGATATTTGTCGAAATCCATTGATCGATTCAAGTTTTAAAATACAGTTTACTTTAAAATCTTGCCTGACGTGGCTGTGATACCAATTGTGGGAAACTAGAAGGGGGGTTGAATAGTTTACCGACTCGTTATCTTTAGTTATAAAAATTACTTTGTGAAAAACTTAGATTCAAATGTGGATGAAATCAATCAACACCAATATGAACAAAACACTATGCTAATACAATCAAACAATAAGTATGTAAAGAAAAGAGATGGAAAGATCAAACCGAGACAACGAGATTTATAGTGGTTTGGTCATGAAGCTCTTCTTCGCCCTACTCCACTCCCCGAGTACCACACTCGAGAGTTCTAAGCACTATGTCAACAAAGCTCCCTTCAGGCGGAGATAACCGTACAACGTCGCTTACGTTATTTTCCGACACTAAACTAGATGTCGAGTACTAATCTTAGCTAGTACTAATCTACCACGATCCACTTGATCCTAATTTCTTACACGATCTACACGATCTTTACTAATCACACGATCCTCACACTATACTCTTGATCCTCTTGATCAACACACAAGCACACAAGCTACTAGAGATCCCAAGATCTCAACAAGATCACAATGATCAACACAAGACAACAACAAAATACTATGACATTTGATGTATATCAAGATACAATCAAGTTAACACCTAGTAATGCAAGTGCACTACACAAAGACTCTAACACTTTGTATCTTCTTGATACTTTGTGCTCTTCTCTTGACTAGTAGAGGAATGTAGGTGATCTTTAGTTGGATGAAAGGATCACTCTTTAAACAAAAGAAAACTAACTAATGATCAAAGGAATGTAAGTGTGTTAGGAGTATATAACTCAGAAAGTTTTGTGTGAAAAAGGATGACCAAAATCTGGGAAATGAAGTGGTATTTATAGAATCTGGAAATCTGACCGTTATAGGAGGACGGTACCACTAATTGTCACACGGTACTACTAAATTTAGTGGTACCGTGCCAGACAAACACGCTCCATTTTTTGTCTTTAGTAGTGAAAATTTATTTGGTGGAGTTTGGAACTGATTTTGAAAAAAATAACTATTGGGGATTAATTTGAAATGAATTTCCAAATAAAACATTTCTTTATAATTCAAAAATAACTTGTAAAATATATTTTTGAAAAGAAAGTTTTGTTAATCTAAATATGTGAAGCTCAAAACACAAATTCACTTCTTTGATCATTTGTCAAGTTGTAAATTTGTTTGTTAATACCTAGAGTGATTAGTGTAGAAATCGGATATATCGCCTAAGAACTTGTTTACGTTAGTTTTGACGTAAGATGTTTTCACATTTTGTTATCATCAAAACATAGAGATATCGAAAGATGAGAATAACGTTTTTAGACATTATTTGCATTAACAAAATGACAATATAAAAACATATTTTCACTTCCTTATCCTCTGCTAAACAAAGATATGATCATAAGACGCTCTTTTCTTCATAATGTTTCAATTTTTATAAATCTTTGTGCAAGAATCAATTGCATCCATTTCGGTTTCGGCAT
This sequence comes from Artemisia annua, assembly GCA_014162995.1. Lineage (NCBI taxonomy): Eukaryota > Viridiplantae > Streptophyta > Magnoliopsida > Asterales > Asteraceae > Artemisia > Artemisia annua. Next base: position 21,387 of record LBNU01001090.1, on the reverse strand, counting down.
CAACTGTAAACAAAAGTAAACATCCCTTAAGCCAATCTTGTACTTTTCCTTATAACATAATCCCTTAAGCCACATAAATAAGGTAATCCAAATACTCTTAAAAAACATGATCAGAAAATATACAATAACAAAACAACTGACTTCACAAACCAAAATATAACATACTTTGACTTTAACGACAAAGTAACAGTAAAACCATATACATACCTTTAATTAAACACGGATCGAGTATAAAAATAATAATAATCCTCTGGCACCAAAAACGCCCAAAATAAGCAACCATCTTGTTGCACAAAAAACCCAAAGCGCAAAAGAAATCTATGTGTGTTTTTAACCGCCTGTATGCCATCAAAGAAGAAAACTAAAAAACATAAAAAGACAATTGGAAATCTAAGTAAATCATGCCGGGAAAAGATATATATAAACCTCATCTTCATCATCACCAATCATGACTCATTCTGATATACTGTCGTCTTCTTCATCGTATCTGAGTACGCAGTGTGTGGTGGGTGTGTGTTAATGGTACCTTGGAAGAATATGGATGTAACTTGATCAAGCAACCGACTTGTGCTCAGAATTTGGCCCACGCAACCAACACCACAAGTCGGTCGATCAAGTAATCAAAAAAACGCTTGCTTCCTCAAAACAAACACGTGCTTTGTATGACACTTTTTCCTCACAAACGATATTTTTTAGTTTAAACATTTCACAAAATAAACAAGTATTCACAGGGTGTTTGTGTTTTTTATTTTTGGGCAAATTACTTGAAAATGTATGCAACTTGCCACTTTTTCCCATTGTATGTAGCTTTCTATTTTTTTTTCCTAATGTGTCACTAAACTTGCTAAATTCGTCCATTGTGTGTAGCGGTGACTTGATTCACCTGCTGGAGCAGGTTAACCTAACGGTCGTTAGGTTTATCATTGCACCGTTATTCCTTTAGAGTAACGATCGTTTATTATGGCTACATACAATGACAAAAAGTAACAAGTTAGATGACTTTTATTATTTTTAAAATTTATGTACGTTTTTTACATGTTTTTGCACACATTTTTATACACGCTTTTATACACACATTTTTATACACGTTTTTATGCATGTTTTATACGGATTTTCATACATACATTTGTATACAAGTTTTTATGCACGTTTTTATACACACCTTTTTTATACACACATTTTTATGCA
>LBNU01001090.1:0-11079 GCA_014162995.1 Artemisia annua | reverse complement strand
TAATGACAAAGACATAACCCGTCTGAGACTTCGTATCATCCTTATCACCTTGCCAGGAAGCATCGCAGTAACCTGTAACATCAAGTTCTGCATTTGGATCTGGATTACCCCCATAAACTAAGAATACATCTTTAGTAGCCCTAAGGTACTTAAGAATATTCTTCACAGCAGTCCAGTGCGCTTCACCTGGATTTTGCTGAAATCGACTGGTTAAGTTCTGAGCAAATGCCACATCTGGCCTTAAGCTTTTCACCGCATACATTATAGATCCCACAGCCGAAGCATAAGGAACTTTCTTCAAGCGTTGCACCTCTGCAGGTGTTGAAGCACACAGTTTGCTACTCAAGCCATGGTGTTCTTGCATTGGCAAATATCCCGTTTTGGAATTTTGCATATTTTATTTCTTCAATATTTTGTCAATGTAAGCACTTTGGCTTAATCCAATTAATCGCTGAGATCTATCTCTATATATCTTAATTCCCAGAATGAATGCAGCTTCCCCTAAATCTTTCATAGAAAAACACTTTCCAAGATATGCCTTAACTTTATGCAAACTTGAAATGTCTTTTCTCATGATCAATATGTCATCGACATATAAAATAAGGAAAATTACATCACTCCCACTAGCTTTGTGGTATACACATGGCTCATCAAGATTTTGAGAAAATCCAAATCTTTTGATTTCTTCATCAAATCTTTTATTCCATTGACGTGATGCTTGCTTCAATCCATAAATGGATCTTTGAAGCTTGCATATACGCTTTGGAAAATCTGGATTGACAAACCCCTCAGGCTGCGCCATATAGATGTCTTCATCTATGCGACCATTTAAGAATGCGGTTTTGACATCCATCTGCCAAATCTCATAGACATAGTATGCAGCTATGGCTATGAGAATCCTAATAGCCCTAATATCAGCTAGAGGAGAAAAGGTCTCCTCGTAGTCAATACCAAATGTTTGAGTAAACCCTTGAGCTACCAATTGGTGTGTACAATGCCATCCATATCAGTCTTTAACTTGTAGAGCCATTTACTCCCAACTACCTTGGCACCAGGAGGAAGGTCTACTTCAGTCCAGACTTCATTATCATGCATGGATTGCATTTCCCCATTCATAGCAACCTGCCATTTTTCCTTTTCAGGACTATTCATGGCAGCTCTATAACTAGTAGGTTCATCAAGATCCCCTAGTATACATTGATCGCACTCTACATTAAGACAGAGTCGTTCAGGTGCTTTCACAGGTCTTGTAGACCTGCGAATGGGAACCACTTCAACTTCAGGTGGAGGACCCAAACTATCTGGTTCTTCAGGAAGTTGACTAGTGTTTCAGAAGGTAATGCATCAATCTGATCGTCTTCCAGATCATATACCCTCCCACTTAATTCTTGAGATATGAGTTCCTTTTCCAAGAAATCTCTATACCTAGCAACAAATACTTTGTTCTCAGGGGGGTAATAAAAGTAGTAACTCATCGTTTCCTTTGGGTATCCTACGAAGATGCACTTCACAGATCTTTGTTGGGTTTATCTGGCAGAGTCCACATTTAACATAACGCCTCGCCAGCCCAGAACTTTAAGATAAGACAAGTTTAGGAGCTTTTCCAGTCCTATAAATCTAGGTCTTATCAAACCTTCTTTGTGGGACCATATTAAGATGCAACACAGACTCCAAGGCATAATCCCAAAATGGAGGAAGGTTGTTAGATTATACAGTTAGATCCGTATCATGTCTTGCAATTTGATTTCTTCTCTCAGATACGCACCATTTTGTTTGTGGAGTAACATGGAGCAATTAAGGTGCTGGACAAATTCCTTCCTTACTATTTAAATCTATAAACTCTTGACGTCAGGTGTATCACCACCTCTATCGGAATCGAAGAATTTAATCTTCTTTCCAAGTTGCAACTGCTACTTCTAGCTTTAACACTTTGATGTTCAAAGACCTCAATGTTTTTGTTTAAGTAAAATAAAACATAACCATAACGACTAAATCATCGTAAATGTTAAAAGTAGCTAGCCACCCTCCTTGTCACATGTCTAAGTGTCCACACACATCTGTGTGACATAAGACGCAAGTAATGCAGAAGCCCTTTCAATCCTATTTTTAAAAATTGTTTTCTTTGGTCATCTTGCCAGCAATACAAGATTCCGCATTTATCAATGATTCATCATTGATCTTTTCTAAAGCCATCGTGCTTGCTGCTTTTCCATGCGAAGTCTTGCCATGGCACAAGTCGACAAATGGCCAAGAGATAGGACGATCCAAGACCTTTTCTTGATTCTCTTATTGGTTTGACTATAACATTGAATTATTATTGGGTGTACGTAAGTATGTTGATACTACCAAATATAGCCCGAGATAGCAACCGGTAAATATGTATTCCCCGGTAGTAGTCCCAAGAAGGCTGAAACTTGGTTCGCTTGGTATGTTCGTGATTCGTTGAATTGAAATCGTGCAGGCTAGGGAACCCTAAATTTCTAACAAATAAAAGCACATAAAACAATAACCACGAAAGCACGGAAAAACACGTAAAAACACGGAAATGAAAACCTAAGCGTAAAACGGGATCGAACCCTAAATTCACCGAGTATTCCTCGGGAAAAATACGTCAACTAGGAAAACCTAAATTCCAAATTCCTAAGGGTTTAAAAACGTAATTTAAACTTAACCTTTTTCTTAAAATACTTTTAATTTTACTTTTTATTTATTTAATATCTTAAAACTAATTAATTACTTAATTAACTAAAAGGAAATAAATTAAGAAAAGTGAAAATAATTTTGAAAATCCTAAATTGACTTAAACTAAATTTTAAGACTTAAATTATACCTTTTATACTTTTTATATATTAAATATTATTAAAAACTAATTTTAAGTATTAATAGTTATTAAAAATACTAAATAAAAGAAAATAACTTTGAAAAGTGAAATTTATTTTCCTAAGATTACAAAACTACTAAAAACTATTTTTAAAACAGAAAACTATTTTTTTGGGGTTTTTATTTAATTAATTAAAAGTAATTTAAAATTGATTAAAAACTACAATTAATTAAAATAAATAGTAAACAAGCTTAGAAAATTCTGATTTTTTTAGGGAAATTCTAAATTAATCTAAGGAACCTAGGAAAAATAAGCTAGACAAATTTTGAGGTCTGAATAAGCAGATTGGCCAAATAAGCAGTTTCACAATAAGCAATTAATAAGCAATTCTAAAGCAAACTAAGCCAAACTTACACAGACCCTTATACTAACCTAATTAAGCACAAAGGAACACAGAAAGCACAGAAAAGCACACAAATAAGCTAAATAAGCACTTATGACAGATTGCAACAAAAACAGTCCAATGCACTTACTTTGTGGCTAATTTATAAGCACCTAATAAGTTGGAAACTTAAAACTAATGAGAAACATCAAAAATAGACCTAGGATAGAGTGCTAAAACCACAAAAGCCCTAATTTTTGTGACCCAATTGACACCTAATTTGAGCCTAGAAAAGTTAATGAAATCTACTTAGGCTGCTGAACCAGAAATGGGACAAGTTTGTGGACTGCTTTTTACCCACTAATAATTGTTGGAATGGCTTGATATTGATTATATATGACCTATGCTAGGTAAACTAACCGCAGAAACAATTATAAGCCCTAGTAACAACTTAAGATGCTCTAAATCTACCCAAGAACAGGTCACTGCCTGGACAGATATAGTGGTAATATTGACTTTTCTATTAATCTCTAACTTTGACTTTATTGAGATTCTGCTAATCACTACCTAACCTACATGTAATATTAAGTTGTTTAATCACTAAATTAACCTAAATATGCCCTAAACCTATCAAATTGCAAAGTCACAGTTTCCACAGAACACACTTGAAGCACTAATTTGGGATTTCAAATTGATTTTGACTTTTAGCCTAGTGACCTACTAATTTTATGCTGTAACTAAGCTACCTAAGGCTAAAGGAGACTACTAATGCAGAGAAATCAACAAATAGATAGCAAACACACCTAGCTTACACCTGATCCAAACACTCCCTTAAATGGCAATAACACTAACTGTTGTAGATTTAAGCTTTAATTTTCCTAACCACTGATCTAACTAACTTACTTAACTGTTTTTAAGACTAACTGAACCTTAAAACTACCAATGAACAACCAGAACACAATTATGCAAGTTATAACTAAATAGGAGCAGTAATGATGCAACTATTAACTACAGCTTATAAAAACACAAATGAAGCACAAATTAAGCTACTTTAAACTAGAATAAACACAAGAGACAGAAGGTAAACTAATTACTATAAGAGATGCAGAAAACTTAAAAGAGAGAACTTACTCAATATACCCCCGACTAGGTGGAGGGCTTTCCAAGCAGCCTATCTTTTGATAGGCCAAGACTTCCTATGCTCCTTCTTGACTTATCACTCCAAAGCTTTAAATAAGCAATAGCTTAGTAGCCCTTTCTGATTTTTATTTTTTATTTATTTATTTATTTATTTTTTATATTTTTTTTATATGGAAAGCAGTAAGGAGGCTAGTAACTAAATTAAGCTAAGGTTTATAAAAGCTAGTAAAGTAATAAGTAGTAAAGGAAAATAAGAAATAAGCAGTTAAAGGAATAAGCAGTAGAAATATGCAGTAAAGTTAAATGAAAAGCTTTTAAAGAAAACTAAATTTTATTAAACCACTGAAATACTGAGTACAAAGAGATTGAATACAAAAGGATTTTGAAAGCTTAACACCTATTTCTATGACTTAATTCTACACGACTTGGTTACATGAGTTAGAGTCCTATTTATAGCCTAAGAAGGTCGGTTTGATGCTTAGTGAAGCTCCCAGAAGCTATCTTTTTGTCCATTAGATCATTCCCCAGATGGTTCCAATGATTTTCAACCCTTGATTTGCTTGAATGGACAACCTCAATCCTGCGTATAGCTCCTTATTGGTCCACGTAATATTCCCTAGATCCTTCTGACGTGTTTCTGACACCTTCTAGACCAAATGATTGGATAATGATTGGTTAATTTGGGTAGATTTAACAGTGGGTAAATTAGGGTTCATATGGGGGGTGAATTGGGGGAAATTTACACGCGCCTTTTTTCTGTTATTTTTTTATTTTTATTTAAATGGGGTAAAAGGGGCCGGGTTAAATGGGAGGTGGGCTTGTTTGTGTGGTGGGATGGGTGTAATTGGGTTTTGGGTTTTATAAATTTTGGGTTATAAGGTTTGTTTGGTTTATAGGATTATAGGAATAAGGGTTAAGTAATTATAGGGGTTAAAAGTGTAAATGCTGAAAATCAAGGGACCAAGGCTGCCAACTTTTGTCACTTTATTTCAAGGGCCATTCTTGTCAATTCTTGATTTTATGAAGGATCTTAGTTGTCATTTCTCGAATTTATTTACTCAAGGGCCATTTTTGACAATTCATGTATCTTCAGGGACCATTCTTGTAAAATCATCAGATTTTGCCCAGAGACTATTCTTGAAACTTTAGAATCTTCAGGGACTTGTTTTGTCATCTTGAGCTCAAATTCTCTTCTCGGCTATAAATATTAGACTCATTCCATTCTCGTGCTCGTTTTTCGTGATTTTGTCTCGGTTTCTGTCGTTTTCTCATATTTTATTACCTGCATGTACAAAAACACATATATTTGGCATTTATTTGCGGGTTTTTGGTCTTTTTGGTCTTAATTTGGTCAAGAAAAGGTATGTGTTTAAGCACATACCAATTATTAAAAGCATTATCATTATTATTCATGTCCAACTCAAAAATACCATTCTCAGCAATTGCATTAAAATAAAATACACCATTTAAAGAAACTGAAATTCCATTGCTTGAAATAGTATGATGATAACCAAGGTTCAACAAACATGAAAAAGAAATTACACCTCTAACAATTGACGGTGCATAATGACAATTATTTAAAGATAGTACTAGGCCCGAAGGCAACACTAAATTAAATACTCCTATAGCTTCAACTCCTGCAGGCGCTCCATTACCCACGTGCAAGAATTGTTATCCATAGGACAGCTTTCTCTCCACTCTAAACCCCTGCAAAGTATTGCAGATATGAATACCACAGCCCGTATCATATACCCATGTATTCAATTTATGAGATAAAGAAAATAATTCAATCATAAAGAACGCACCTGATGATGAACTGGGTTGACACTACTAGAAAAAGGTCTATCCTTGACTCGCAATGCGTGTCAAGAAGAGTCATTATGACACGCAAATGCGAGTCAAGGATGGACCCGTCATAAAGCTTCATGATACGCATTTGTGTGTCATCCTTCTATGACTCGCACTTATGACCCTTTTTGCGTGTCATTACCCTTAAAATCATTTTGAGTTTTTGACAAACTTTTATGACACACTTTTCTGACATATGTTTTTGCGAGTCATTACCTTAAAATTAATTTTTTTTTAAATTTTTTCTGTTTTTTAATTAAAACCTGATTATAATATACATAATTACTGACAATAAACCTGATAATTGTACAAAATTAACGCATTTCATATATATCAAAACCATGCGTTACCAATTCATTACATAACAATTATGCGTTACCAATTCATTACATAACAATTCATGTCAAAATATAAACCGATAATTAGTTAAAGTTACTACAATACGATTTCTACCTAAAAATGAAATTCGACACATAAATTGCCCATTCTTCTCGAATATCGTCGAAATCCGCATCCGTGTACTCATTGCTATCACCACCAATCTAGTCAAATAAAACAACATTTTAAAAACAGTTAATTACTACTTAAACTACTTAAAACAGTTAACTACTTACATTGTCATTTTCGAGAGCCCGAACTCCATGTTTAACTATTTCCTTCATAAACTTCAACACTCGGCCGAAATGGCCTTGGTGGGTTTCTTGGGTTCTCGGTCAACACAAACAACAACAACATCAAGCCATTGCCGAGACCTCCAGGGTCTCGGCTTACCTTCTAAACAACAACAATAGTAACTCTAGCAACAAGAAAAGCAGCAGCATCACAAGTTATCATCAAGGGTCAACAAACAATAACACATCGGTCAACAATCAATATAATGACAATAAGCAACATTGCCGTGACCCTAGTGGTCTCGACTCGTTCTTTCTTGGCAGCCCGTAACCACGACATAACAACAATAATCCACAACAACTTGACTCCGTTTTGACCCATGACCCAACCCACCCGACCCATTTTGACCTGCACTTAATTATTACCTGTTTCATGTAAATCTGTTTGACAAGAGACCCAACCACCAAACGCATCTTCTAATTTTTAACCCGTTTGATGCAATTCTGTTTTTACCCGTTACCCAACCCACGTGATTTTTCCATCTTGTCACCCACCTATAGCCAACAGATCTAATAAATTTCATGATTAAGAGAACTTGCACAAATTACAGAAAGTTGAAACACCAAGTTGTAATAGTATAAAGAATCCATCATGCAGCATTACGATTCTGGGTCTGGTGACCATGTCTAAGAGACTAAGACAACTTTGTAATGCCTGTATACTACTAAACACCAAAGACTAATCCAAGTTGCTAAAACTGCTAACCGACCCATCTACATATGTAAGAGATTCTACTTACAGATCAGTTGCATAGTGTCACATAAGATAAAGCTTAGATATGCAAAAGTGAGTGATGAGTTCATGTGAAACTGTGCATAAATGTTTACTTGTGCAAATAATGTTCCTAAACATGTTCCAAGAAGTAAGCTCATTTCATTATTCAAATATTTAGTCACTCCAGGATAGACAACGTCAAAATAGAAAATAATTATCTGAGGTGGAAGATATCTTTACAAAAAAATTAATAGAAGAAATTTGTATTATAAAGATGTGAATCACTGTAGAATAATCCAGAGATTGAAATAAGAGATTAATACCTGAGCAAGGTTGCAATACAACTGGTGAATCTTGGTCTCTGGAAAAAGGTAAATACCGAAGCATATCAGTGTTTTGATTAGATATTATCAAGAAAAATGTGAATGATAACTTAGATACGCTCGTCAACTCTTACCATGAACATTGCACGAGCTTGTCTTACAAACAACACAGCCAAATACTACGGTTATCAATCTTACAGAGTTGACGAGCGTACAGAGCCACACCCAAATACTACAGTTATCAACAAACGAATGTAGAAATAAAATATTAGCAATACGAAGGAGTAAATAAAACAATGGGATATAACGCATTTGGTTAATTAGTCACTTATTTAATGCACATAGCCCCGTGTCTCATCAATAAATGTTTTCACATAAAGTTAGACCATTATTGCAGATTCTTTTTGTAAATTTGATCCGGTAAGATTCTGTTTTTCCACCTTTTAGACAAAGGAGACTACATCAGAAACAGTTGGAGAAAATTACAGCTAAATTTAAATTACAGGAAGTGTAGCAACTAGCCATTGTTTGTCCCGAAATATTATAACTAAAAGTCCTGCACATATGCATCTACTGTAACTTATTTTATTACAACTATAAAACCGGTATTAAATTTATTGATAGTTTTTATTTAGCTTTAGTCCATTTACCGATTCCCATGTCATCAATAAGCAATTCAAACGCAAAATTATCAATATCCGGAGCCAAAAATTGAATTAAGAGACTAACCAGCCTGCCCTGTCACAGCAATAGCAGAGGAATTTCCTTCTTTCAATGATCTAAGGCCAATGATACTCAATGCCAAAAACATGCCACCAAGGATGATATTAAACCTAGTAGCACAAATGCTTCCAGTAATCATGAACGAAAAGACGCCACCTAAAGAATCAAGAATTCCATAACTCCAAACTGCAAAATTAAATAAAAAAATTCCTTAGAATCATGTATTTCAAGTCATATTTTTAGTAAGCAATCCCAGACAGGCCCTATAAACATTAGTGACTTAACATTTTGAGTAATATTTAAGAAGCAATACCAAACAGCCCTTATTAGCATTCGTGACATGATAGTTGACACGAGCTGAGCTGGGAAGGAAGATCCCATCAGAAGATAGAGAGCTAAAGGTGGCACCATTGTTCCCTCTAAAAATACCTGCAAGCGACCGTATAAACATATGAGACGTGTAAAGACTGTTGCTCAAGTACATGAGTCATTCAATATACAGAATTATATATAGTTCTCTTTGCAAAGCTTCTTACCTTACTATCCAAACATGATTGTTTTGACTTTATATAATTGTAAAATAAGAGAAAAACATCAGTTAAGATAATTACAGGGTCTTCACTTAAAAAGTGCATCTAAACACCCCAGCTACCCAGCAAATTCAGCATTTAAACAATACCTTAATATATTGGAAGACATGTTTCTAGCGAGCTGTGGCAAAAAGGGATGTATATACAGCTCCATTAACACTATCAAGTGTCTCAGAATCACAACAATACTCCTCAACAGTGTCAATAGATTTATGTGGGTCTTGTATATTTTGGGAAGATGTCAATTTAGTAGTAGTGGTTATACAAGAGTAGTGAATGAAATTAGAGATAATAACTAACCTATAAACACCCATATATAACCCTAATTCACATTTGCTTAACAAATTTAAAGTCCTAATTTTGGCTTAGAGCCAAGAACCCTAATTCCGAATTTTGATTAGGAACCCAATTTACACTGTCATCAAAGAACATGGAACAATTCAAGAAAGTAACTAACAGATTGTATGAAATCAAGATAAAACAATAGAGAACCTGGAATGTAGATAATTCGACTCGGAATGAAATAATTAGATAGTGACCCACGATCCCAGCGGAACAAACAAAGGTGTATGTGTTTTTTTTCCCCTTCTTTTGTGTGCGTGTGTGTGTTGGGATAAGAACCAAATTGAAGTAACTTAAAATTTGTGAAATTGATTAAAGAGGGAAAAAGCCCGCTTAAAATTTTGGTAGATAGAAACCGGTATTGTGAAATCACTAGTGTTTAAATCTTAACATTTTGGATCCCCATGTAATTTTTGTTTAAAAGACCAGGTATTTCTGAAAACGAGTCATCCCCAATAAAAAATTTTAACTGATTATGACCCTATGTTATGACGCTTCTGAAAACGAGTCATCCCCAATAAAAAATTTACTCGTTATGACTCTTATTTTATGACTTTGCTATTTGCGCGTCATCTTGTAGCGTGCGTCATAAAATGCGAGTCAAGGATAGACCTTTTTATAGTAGTGTGACCAGCTTCACTCTGCTGCTTCTTTTGTCGCAAGTCATTAATGTAGAGCGCACAATTACGTTTCCAGTGCCCCACTTGATGACAATGGTGACAAGTGACTCGTCTCAGAACAAACAGGTATTGCCACACAAGCTAGCCACTTGTGAATGGCTAACCGTAACAAATAAACCCTGAAAGCTTGAGACAAGATGCAATGAAATCCTGGAGAGTATAGTTTTTCCCCGGGTCGTTAAAGTCCCAACGAGGCTGAAATTGTGTTTGGAAAACGTTTCGGGAATAAGTGATTAGGAATGGTAACCAGGTAAAGATTTGGATTGATTTTACACTAATGATTGCTTGGAATTTAAAATGAAAATAACAGATATATAACACAAAATGCAATTAAGCAAAGTACAGGGACTAAAATTGCCAACCTCTAAATTACAGGGACTGAAAATGACAAGTTCCAAACTTTAGGGGTGAAAAATGAAAATTTTGAAACTTTTAATATTTAAGAAAAATAAAATCTTAAAAGAAAATATTTTATTAATATTATACTAATTTAATATTAACTATTTAATTTAAACTATTTTAATTTACTTAAAAATCTATTTAAACTAATTCTAAAAAGATTTCTATTACAAATTTATCTTAGAAAATTACAAAATTATTTTCTAAAAACCTAAAATGACTTAAAATATTTATAAAAATTAGAAAGAAATATTTTTGTCTTTTTGTGGATTTTTTATAAATTAAAAACTTAATTAATATTTAAAACCTAATTAAACTATTTAAAAGAGAAAAATGAGAAAATGAAAAAGGAAAATTATAAAATTAATTTTTACAGATTCTAAATAATGTGACAAAGCTAGAAAAATTATAAAAATGAAAATCAGATTAAAATTTAACAACTATT
>LBNU01001088.1:0-10563 GCA_014162995.1 Artemisia annua | reverse complement strand
GTTATCATGAGGACCTATTTTGACAAGTATGAATAGTACAAGGGCATTTTTTGATATTTTCCAATTTTTAAATACCCAAGGACTAATTTTGCCAATTTTGAAACTTGAGGGGTAAAAATTGCCAATTGTAGAAAAATTTCATCCAGGGACTAAAAGTGAACAATTTTGATTTCCCATGGACTAATGTTGACTTTTCTTCCAATTTAAACCTTCAGGGACTAGTTATGCCAAAGTGTGAAACTTCAGGGGCCTATTTTGCCATTTTTCAAACTTTAGGTATCAAAGCTGTCATTTTGCAAACTTAAACTTTAAATGACTAATTTTGACAACTTGTGAATCCCCAAGGACCTTTGATGATAATTTTCCATGTTTTGAATAACCATGGACTAGTTTTGACAACTTTTGAAAGTTCAGGGACTGAAACTGCCAATTATGCAAACTTGACTGTTTTTCATCAATTTTCAATCCTTTTGTATCTGAAACACATAAAAACACAATTCAAGGATATTTTATGTATTTTAAGACATTTCTGTGTGTTTTCAGATATTTTTGCAGTCTAAATGTGATAGAAATGATGAATATTTACACACTCATCAACGTGTGTTTGGAGCATTGTGTTATCCAACAAACAATAGTGAAGACTTGGGCAAACTTAAGGCGAAAGCTGATATTGGAATCTTTATTGGTTATGCACCAGATAGAAAGGGTTACCAAATCTACAACAAAAGAACCCGACAAATCATGGAAACTATTCATGTCACGTTTGATGAGCTGACTGAGCATACGGTTCCTGAACACACCAGTTCTGGACCCGCACCTAACCTTTTGACACCTGGACCAATTAGTTCAGGAATTGTACAGAATCCCACTCCAATTGCCCCCTATGTACCTTCCACTAGTGAGGAATTGAAGAAGTTGTTTGATCCAATGTTTGACGAATATTTTGAGCCACAACAGATTCACGAGCCTGAACCACAAGTTGCAGATCTTAATGTTTCGACAGCAAATGCTCCACATGATACTAATGGTCCATCTGTTTCCATCACCATTGGTCAGGATGCACCATCATCTAGTCACACTCAACATACGTCAAACATACACTCGTCTGCTGAACATCAAAGGTCGGCAGCAGATAATTCGTTTGAAGTAAATCCGTTTGCTCCACCTGATGATGAGCCGTTTGAAAACATCTTTGCTCCTGAACCCTCCAATGAGGCAACTTCTTCATAAGATTCAAATACGGTAACTTCAGTTCAATACCCTCAACATCATTAGCATATCAGAAAATGGAAAAATGATCACCCGATTGACAACATCATTGGAAACCCTTCTCGTCCTGTATCTACACGTAAACAACTTGTCACCGATGCCTTGTGGTGCTTCTTCAATTTCGTACTATCTAAAGCTGAACCTAAGGATTTCAAAGATGCATTGTCTAAAGAATCCTGGTTTACTGCAATGCAAGAAGAAATTCATGAATTTGATCGACTCGAAATATGGGAATTAGTGCCTCCTTCAGATTGTGCTATGATTATCGCTCTCAAGTGGATCTTCAAACTGAAGCTTGATGAGCATGGTGATGTTCTGAAAAACAAGGCTCGGCTAGTAGCCAAAGGATACCATCAAGAATAAGGCATAGACTTCAAAGAATCCTTCGCACCTATTGCTAGAATTGAAGCCATTAGAATTTTCCTTGCTAATGATGCCAGTCAGAATATGGTGGTATATCAAATGGATGTTAAGACAGCATTCTTAAATGGTCAATTGAAAGAGGTGGTTTATATGAGTCAGCCTGAAGGATTCGTGGACCCTGAACGTCCTAATCACGTATATCGCTTGAAAAAGGCCCTATATGGACTTAAGCAGGCTCCTAGGGCTTGGTATGACACACTGTCCAAGTTTCTTCTAGCTAACAAATTCACCAAGGGTGTTGTTGATCCTACAATTTTTACAAGAAAATCGGGCAAACATCTTCTTCATGTTCAAATCTATGTAGATGACGGATGAGACGAAAAGTGTAGCCGTTTTAAGGGGTCATTTAAGCCCTAATTCGAGTAAATGTGATCAAATATTGCCCTAAATCGTTTCTTTTGTCATTTTAGGTACTTTTGAGAAGAATTCTGGAAAACATGCATATTTGGACGTTTTTGGAGCATAAAAGTGAAGAAAACGACAAAGTCTCAAAAGAAGCTGGAATTCCTACCTGACGGCGTCAGAGTCACAAGGTGACGCCGTCAGCCAACGTTGACAAAGGAGTGAAATCAGATTACACTAGACGCCCTATGAAGAAAACAAGATGTTTACACCTGACGGCGTCAGGTGTTAGAGAAAGTAGGCCGTCAGGTGTTAACTTAAAGAGTGACGGCCCAGAGCAAAATAAAGAGTGACGGCGTCAGAAGTAAATCTAGGCCATCCGAGAACCCTAATGACGGCGAGCTGACGGCGTCAGAACCCATAACCTGACGCCGTCAGAATGTAAAATCTATATATATTTTTCTATTTTTCATTCATTAGTGTGGAACTTTTGGTACAAGTTTGGGAAAAACCCTAAAGACGAATTTGGCTGTATTTTCAAGGGTTTTTCACCCTTGAATCCTTCATGTTCAATTAAAGATAAGTCCTCACTTAAATTAATCAATATGTCTATGTGTTGGTTAATTATATCTTATGCTTGTCTTTCAATTAACATGCTAGGCTAGATTTTTCTTGTGTTTGCTTAGATCTAATGAAACCTAACTATTAATTATTGGTTGATTGGTGTGTTATTACTTTGTTGGGATGAATGTTTCATCAATGTTAGGCTTAAGAAAACTGGCAATACTCCTATATGGTAACATGCTTGAACGTCTTAAGAAACATGTAACTAAGGCATACTAGGTTATTAAGGTAGTATTTAACGCATGAGCCACTGTTTACAATCCCTATGATTATGTGTACGCATAGTTGTAGGAGGAGATAAGAGCTCATAGAATTGGGGAGATATGTATGCCACCCCATGAATTGTTAAGGAATACACCCGTCATCCACGCAAGTAATACATACACCAATTAACCGGTAAAAGATAGTTAGGGAGTAAGGAAGTCTAAGTAAACACATTTGTCTCCATATAAGTTTTCACAACCACAATAGTTTAGTTATTTTATTTTTATTGCAATTGTAGTTTTTGGGTTAGTTGACTAGCAACTAATTCCGCCCACTCCTCCAAAACCCGAGATTTTACTTGCTTTCCATAAAATATAAAAATACAAAAATAATCTTCCTTCACCTTTAGACCTTTTAGAGTAGTTTTTCTATCCTAACGAACACTATTCCCTGTGAGAGAACGATCAATCCCCCGTACTTACCACTACACTATACTACACCGACCAGGTACACTGCCTGGTGGGATTGCAAGCTTCTCAAGATCCCTTGAGAGGTAAAACCTGTTGCGTGGTCGCAATCCCACGTCATCAATGACATTATCTTTGCCTCTTCTGATCCTATGGAATGTGATCGTTTTTCACAAGAGATGAACTCCAAGTTCCAAATGTCCATGATGGGACAAATGTCATTCTTCTTGGGGTTACAAGTATCTTAAAATCCTAATGGCATTTTTATAAATCAATCCAAGTATGCTAATGAAATTTTGAAATAATTTGGATTTGAATCATGTGACTCAGTTGACACTCCTATGGTCGAAAGATCAAAACTGGATGAGGACACTGCCGGGATCCCAGTCGACCAAACCAAGTACCACAGCATGATTGGATCCTTAATGTACCTCACTGCTAGTAGGCCAGATCTTCTATTTGTTGTATGCATGTGCGCTCGGTATCAATCCAAGCCAGCCAAAAAGCATTTGGAAGCAGTCAAAAGAGTCTTCAGGTATCTCCAAGGAACTATTGACATGGGTCTCTGGTATCCTAAAGACACCGCTATGGCTCTCACGGCCTACTCTGACGCTGACCATGCGGGGTGTCAAGATACTCGTCGAAGTACTTCAGGTGCTGCTCAATTTCTGGGAGATAAACTTGTAAGTTGGTCATCAAAAAGGCAAATTACTACATCAATCTCCTCCACAGAGGTTGAATATATTGCCATGTCATCATGTTGTGCTCAAATCCTATGGATGAAATCTCAACTATCGGACTATGGCTTTGTTTACAAAAAGATTCCGATGTACTGTGACAACAAAAGTGCCATAGCTCTTTGCTGCAACAACGTCCAGCACTCCATATCAAAGCACATTGATATTCTACATCACTTTATCAGGGAACAAGATGAAAAGGGGGTTGTGGAACTTTACTTCGTGAGGACAGAGTTTCAGCTGGCTGACATCTTCACTAAAGCACTTCCGAGAGAACGATTTCAATTCATTCTCCTGCGTCTTGGAATGAAGAGTATCACACCAGAATCACTCAAAAGTCTTCAGGAAGAAAATGAGGAGTAATGGATTTGCTTCACATATCCTTGTATTTAGATAAAACCAAAAAGAAAAATACAAAAATATAAAACCTATAAAAACCCTAAAAATCTAAAAAACCCAAAAATACCAAAAATAATTCTTCTTTAGGCATGTCTTCTGTTTATCGATAACATTTAAGGTTCTAGAAATGTCATTCAATAATGGCACAGAACTTTAAATGAAGCTCGAGCAGAAGTTATAATAAATGGTTAAAACATGTAAAAATGGTTTGCTATTACTTCAGATAGCAACCCGTACCTCTAGATGGGGAAAACACGTCGCCAAAAATACGGTTGTTCCTCTTCCTGGGTGAAGTTCACCCGGGCATGGATTACTTTATATCCATGTTTCTTCGAAATTATGTACGTTTTAGTGCATTATTTCTTGTATAAGAAGAGAAGTCTTCTTTACATTACAAAATCTATCTCATCTATGATTCTTCAAGAGAGACTTTTCGGTTCACAAGGTGGCAATTGGACTTAAATTTTCACAAATACTTGACGCTCAATGTAATGACTACAGCTCTTTAAATAGAAAACGGGTCATTAATTGAGGGGGAGAGTATTTGTTCAAAATTTCTGCACCTTTCAAAACTTTGTGCACCATCAGTTGTGTTCAATAATCAGTTCTCCTCAAAATCAGTACATTTTAAATCTGATCACATTTTTCTCCCATATTTTCTAAACGTCTTTTAAATCAATTGGGATCACAAAATCTCAAAAGATTTAAAATTTTTTGATCGGGGGAGAGAATGTGATTTAAATACAAAAATCTGATAAATGTGATGTTTTGGACATAAACATAAGCTCTCCCATATGTGCCAAAATCTTTCGTATAACAATGCACATATTAAGGGGGAGCTAAGCGGCTTGTGGTGACTAAAAGGATACGGCATTTCATGAGATCGCGTCTCAGACTTAACCAATTAATTGACGAAAACTGTCATGAATCGAAAGGACTTGTCTGAGTAGATTGTACCATTTCGAGAAACCTTTTGTGAACTTGATCAGGACGGGTAATAATTTCAAGCTAGTTTAACTAGTGATGTAACCGTGTCTCGAATGGGTCTCGTTCACTTAAGGTGGATCAATTCAAAAAGTGCAACTCTACCCAACATGTGCAAATTTCAAAATTAAAACACATGAGCACATGTTAAGGGGGAGCATTTGGAAAATATTAAAACTCTCAAAGTGTTAACAAAATGTGTTCCTTATATCATAAACACTGTGAGTGATTTTTCAAATATTTGGTCAACGGCAACATAGGATACTCATGAAGTTATAAGGTGGCTAAGGTTAGGAAAACCGTCCTATGATCTGCCAGAGCCGGAGGGATCTACCCAAGGACAATACCGAATAGATAGTATTAGAAAGTCCTTAGGTATGATTATGAAAAAAAGGAGATAAATGAGAAAGGGGAAGAAGGGGTTGAAGAATTAAAAAGAAATGAAATGAGAAAGGGTGCAAAGAAATAGCCCTCCCATTTATTCAACCTTAGGGCAGAAACCGGGTTCAATTCGTATGCTACTGGTTGTTGCTAAGGCGACACCGGTATTGAAGAAAAGACGTCATGGACCCAGTGACGCACTGCGTTAAACCTTCTAACCACTCAAGTTCTCTCAAAAGAGCTTGTTTCATTCTCACGGAGAACCCTGCATAACCTATCGACCGCTCATTACGAGCCATGTTGATATTGAAACAGGAGACACCGCTCCAGTATCCGATGACCAAATCATGCGTTTATCGAGTCTAGAGCCACGAGACACATCAAAAGATCTCTTAGGAACACGTGTTACTTTTACACTGGTTGTTCAACATTAAGGACACCAGCTGTAATATTATGAGTCCTACGCAGATCTTAGCAATCTGCCAAGAACACTTATGAGGGAATATACGTATGTAATTCCCAGTGATTGAGTGGAAACTCCTGCCAGGGTCTACATCAAACAGCCCTGAAAGCAGGTCACTTCGGTAATTCCTTGTGGATTATGCTTAGTGATCGTGGCGGTTACATAACGGTCTACAGTCGTGGAGTGATCTCCAACGACTCACCTAATCGTTGATCTAATTAGATAGATCTTGTAAGCCCTTTTAGGGGTATCCGATTTAGGAACGGCCTTGGTAAGGATTAGAGAAAGTCTTCACAATATGCTGTTGACAATCTCGAAGTCCGAACCTATAAGTACCGGATGATTTGTTGTTAACTGTTTGCTTGCAGGAATTTCTGACGGTTGTGGTTGATTACTGAAATGATGCTGATCCATCACTCCATGCTCACACTTCGACATCACAATTAAAGAAATCGTGATCATTGAATGGGCCTCAACTATGCTTCCACAACTCTGATGCTGAAGATCATGATCCTGAAAAGTGTGAGCATGCCAATGCTAAGATGTCCACATCACATGGAGACGTTACAACACAAAGATGACTTGGAGATATTCATTTGGATGATAAACTCGAAGAAATGTCAAAGATCATCCAACACGTTGAACAAGTCATCTAAAGTCCGTTGCTGGAAGCACAAAGTTTAAAGAAAATGAAGAATCAGAGGCTACGAGCTACAAAGTTATCGTCAGAGATTAGAATGCTAGAATTCAAAGTATTATTTCCGGGGTGACCTCCCTTAGGGGAGATTGTTAGGAATACGATTATTCATATTAAAGACTCGGTCACCCCGAGTATAGTTTAGCATTATGTAGCTCGTAGTATTTATCGTATCAGTTAGTACGTAGTTAGCATTAGTTAGTAATAGTTTTGTTTAAGCAACATCGTGGAGGAAGGACGGGTCTTTACCCACTGTATACCCGATCCACAGCCCGAGTGAAGGGCGTTTTGTAATAAGTATAAATACCCCTTCCCTAGCAAGGAAGGGGTTGGACCTTCTAATAATTTAATCTAATATACACACATTTTCTCTCAAGGTTCCAACACTTTTCTTCTCTCTAGTCTCTTCTTCCTTTTTTATTCGATCCATACACATAATACCACACGTGTTTATGATTATGAGCATGTTACACTTACACACCACAATCTCTTCACAACTACACTACCTACACACCTTACTAGCCTAATTTCTTATATTCACACCTATCTAACTAATATTCACAACATTTACACAAATGAATGAATGATTTACAAATAAACAACTTAGATGATGGGATCACACTAAGTTGTAATACTTATTGTCTTGATGAATAGAAGTATTCTTCTCTTGCACTTGAATGGTTGAAGCTTGGATCACTTGGAAACAAAAGCTTATGATTATATGATCAAAGGAGTGTGAAAGAATAGAGAGGAGATTTAGATCAGAAAGTTTGGAGTGCAAAAGGTGAGGAAAAAATCCAGAGAATGTCCAGTATTTATAGGCAAAGCTGGGGGGCTGAGGAACGTGGCCGGTCCCCCTAATTAAGGGGCCGGTCCTCTTAATAATTAAGGGGCCGGTCCCCTTAATAATTAAGGGGGCCGCCTAGTTAATTAAGGGGGCCGCCCCATATATCCGTTGCCCAGCTTTGTCTTTTTGTGGGGAATATTTTTCTGGAACATTTTTGCCATTTTTGGTTGAAATTTTGAATTCATATATTTATAATGGATTTAATATATTTATTTAATACCAAAAATGATTTTCTAAAAGATATAAAATGTTTATGAGATTTTATAAAAAATCTAGTGATTAAGAAAATGTTCCTTTGATCATAAAATGCATTAGACATTTTGTTTATTCATACCTTAAGTGATTTGGATGTAAAAATGAATATTTACGACTAAATACTTGTTTACGTCATAATTTATTGTTCAATGAGTTTACGTTTTGTGATTATCAAAACATAGAAATATCGATAAATGTTAATAACGTTTTTAGGCATTATTTATATCAACACACAAGAATCGAAACTGAAACCGAAACGAACCAAATAAAATCAACACACAAGAATCGAAACTGAAACCGAAACGAACCAAATAAAATCAAACTGAATTTGTGAACGAACGGAATATACCAAAACCGTACCCAACCGAATTAAATATTCGGTTTTAAGTTTAGATATGGTTTTGACAAAATGAAAACTGAACTGAACCGAACTGAAAACCGAATTCACATAAATATAGTATATTTTTGTATATTTGTATTAGAAAACATTAAAACTCTTTACTAGTATAAATATAATATTTTTTAAGTTTGATTCTTCTTCTATAAATATATATAATTAAATGAAAAAAGAAAAGAAAATATGTAATTCGGATTACTCGGATCAACCCGAAAATCGAACCGAACTCAAAATCGGTTTTCGGTTAGGTTTAATCCAATTTGAATTAGGTTCTATTTGGTTTTTGTTTAACCAAAAAAAAACTAAACGAACTAACCGAACTGAGTAAACCGAACAACCTGATAACGAAACCGATGAACACCCCTAGATCAAAAGAATCAAAAGATAAAAATGTGTAGTTCGGTCATTTTAGCGTATTAAGTTGTTTGATAATTACATTTTCTAACACACAAAAAAACTGATTATCTCATTGTTGCGATATCAAACAACATAATTAAATTCAAACACTATGTTTCAAAATCACGTTTTGTAACAACTAATTATCTGATTCCGTTTTTAAAACACATAATCCATTTCCAATAAGCAATCCCAAACACCCCTTTGACCGCACTATCACAACTATATCAATTTAACCGTATTATTGCAGTTATATTAAGTGGTGCAAAAAAAAGGCCTATAAGGCGATTAATCGCTGCCTAGACGCTACGTGGCCATCAACTTTTTCGATTTTTGCAAATCGGTCAACCTTAGTCAACGACGGTCAAACTTTCTGGAAACTTGCAAATCTTGCCGGAAATACCAAAAACTCACCGTTACATTGTTTTAACAACTTATAGTCTTTGTTTATATCTATTACAAGATGTTTTTAAAGAAAATTTTGCCGGAAATACGTAAAACTTCCTGAAAATACCAAAAAACTAGTCGGAAATGCCAATCCGATTAATCATCGATTAATCTCGTTTAGATCGATTACAATATACAAAAGGGTTGACCGTCCAACTATCGAGTCGCTATCCTTCCCTGGATGAATAATTACATATATATTTTTTTTATCAGTTTTTGATGCATAACGTACAATGCTTTTAATGCATCAAAAGAATATATATGTAATTTTTGAAATTTGCAACCATATCTTTTATATAATAAAAGAATTACATCATTTCGGAGTGTTTCTGCAAAACCCTTCTCATTGAAAAAAAATTAGACCAATAGGAGAGCTCGATTTTGCCACATAGACGAAATCGAACAATATGATTGGTTAATAGAAAGTCAAAATTAAATTGATTTTGGTCAAACTTAATAAATTTGGTGGAGAAATTTGGTTAAGAAAAAAAAATGCATAAAAATATAAGTGTCAAATTTATGAAAACAAAAACTTAAAAAAAGAGAAAGTAATTAATAAAACTTTAGTGGCTGAATTTTACATAAAATATATGGAGCTAAGTGTAAAATTACAAGTTTCCATGTTTTTTAATAGCTTTAGAAAAAACACAAATAACCCCTTACACTTTATACCCTTTATACTTTATAATATGAACTTTGTTTAAAATGACATGAGTATTAGTATTAGTTCAGGCTTTCATCTATTTAAATTACAAAATTTTGTAAATATGCGAATTAGTTTTAATATTGTTAGTTGTAGACTTTCATCAATTAGAATATTTTTTTAAATAAGGACTTATGTTTTTCTATTTAAAAGTTTAATTTATGCGTACACGGGTTTGAATATTAAATTCGGCTAAATTATTAGTAACGGAAATATAAATATAAAATGGTAAGCACGAGTTACTGTGTATAACAACGACTCATGAAATTGTTATTTAAAATATATATATGAATATCCATAAAAACATTTTAAAAACTTTACGAAGCATATTTTAACTTCATTAACCCTTATTATGTGCTACTAAACTCGCACATTTTTTACAACATGATATCAATAGTTAAAGTTAAACAATAACATCAACATCAACCTTAGCATATCTGCCAGTTAAAAACATTATACAAAGTTAATTATTAAAAAAAAAAAGCAAACAAAAACACGGGTTAGATAGTCATTGTTTAATTTAGAGGT
>LBNU01001086.1:44091-54860 GCA_014162995.1 Artemisia annua | reverse complement strand
AAGATTTTGAGCATATGAATTGGGGTTTTTATGCACAAAATCAAGTTTTCTTATTATCATGCAATAATGGTCGCTATTAAAAATTACTACTTCCCCATTTTTTTTTTTTTTTGGTGCTCAAAAGAATCCTAAACTCAGATTAGAGGAAATAAATTTATTATGTTATTTAAGGTGATATATGTTCCATCATTCCTAATCCTAAACGAAGATAAAAGAATGTTTCACGCTTAAGGGGTTTAGTGAGAATGTCAGCTATGTTTTCCTCCATTGGAACTTTTTCAATAGATATATTACCCTTTTGTACGTTATCCCTAAGAAAATGGTGACGTATTTCAATGTGCTTGGTACGAGAGTATTGCACGGGGTTTTTAATTAAATCAATTGCTACTTTATTATCACACATGGTTGGAATATTATCAAGTGTAATGCCATAATCTAAGAGAGCTTGTTTCATCCATAGTGCTTGTTGACATGCCTTTCCGGCGCTTACATATTCGGCTTCGGTCGTGGAGATAGCTAGTGCCGTTTGTTTCTTGGAGAACCAAGAAGTTAAGCAACAACCCATGAAGATACAAATACCACTAGTGCTTTTTCGATCCACATAATCTCCCGCATGATCAGAGTCGGCATAAACTATAGTTTCTATGCCGGTCCCCTTAGGATACCATAATCCTAAGTTCATAGTGCCTTTAATGTATCGGAAGATATGCTTAACCACTTCTAAATGAGAAGTTTTGGGATCTTCTTGAAAGCGAGCACAAAGGCAGACACTAAACATGATATCGGGCCTACTTGTCGTTAGGTATAATAAACTTCCTATCATACCTCTATACTTAGTACTATCTACGGATTCACCCTCTTCATCCTTGGTAAGCTTAGTGTCCGTAGCCATTGGGGTTTTCATAGGCTTAGCATCTTCTAATCCAAATTTCTTAAGCGTTTCCTTAATATACTTAGATTGATTAAAAAATATTCCATCATCTAATTGTTTTATTTGGAGTCCAAGGAAGAAGTTAAGCTCGCCCATCATACTCATTTCAAAATCGTCATGCATGATTTTTGAGAATTCATCACACATGTCTTGACAAGTTGAACCGAATATAATGTCATCGACATATATTTGGATGATTATGATGTTTTAATCTTTCTTCTTAGTGAAAAGAGTGTTGTCTACCATTCCCATTGAGTATTCATGCTTAAGAAGAAAAGCTTTTAACCTATTTTACCAAGCCTTAGGGGCTTGTTTGAGACCATATAAAGCTTTCTTAAGTCTATAAACATGCTTGGGGTACTCGAAGTCAATGAATCCTGGAGGTTGTGCTACATATACCTCCTCATTGATGAGACCGTTTAGGAATGCACTTTTCACATCCATTTGGAACAACTTAAAGTCTAATGCACAAGCGTATGCAAGTAATATCCTAATAGACTCTAGTCTAGCTACGGGCGCATAGGTTTCGTCATAATCAATTCCTTCTTGTTGATTATTGCCTTGTGCGACTAACCTAGCTTTGTTCCTAGATACAATACCATGTTCATCTAATTTGTTTCTAAATACCCATTTTGTTCCTATTATGGTGACATTCTTAGGTTTTGGTACTAGCATCCAAGCATCATTAGACTTAAATTGGTTTAATTCTTCTTGCATTGCGATGATCCAACTTTCATCCTTCAATGCTTCATTGACGTTTTTGGGTTCTATGATTGTGACAAAACAAAAGAGGTTGCTTTTTTTTAAGCTTGTGATCTAAGGGTTCTTTGATTTAGGCTTCCTATGACATTTTCTAAGGGATGACTCTTAGATTCTTTAATGTTGGTGGTTTCGCCTATTTCGATGGTTTCTTTTTCTTGAGATATATCTAGGTTTTTCATGTTTTCAACTATAGCGTTTTCTTCATCTAAATCATCATCTACCAAAGGTGATGTTTAGATAGAGGGGGACTCTCATCGAAAGTCACGTTGAGTGATTCTTCGACGACCATTGTTTCCTTGTTGAGTACAATGTAGGCTTTACTAGTTTGAGAATAACCTAGAAATACACCTTCGTAGGACTTTGGATCGAACTTGGTGAGGTAATCCTTGGTGTTTAAAATATAGAATTTGCTACCAAATACTCTAAAGTAATATAGAGAAGGCTTCCTTCCTTTCAAGATTTCATAAGGGGTTTTTCCTATGATAGGTCTAATGAGAATTCTATTAAGGATACAGGTGTATGTATCTACGGCCTTACACCAAAATTTTTGAGGAATGGATTGCTCGTTGAGCATTTTTCTACTCATTTCTTGTAAGGTTCTATTATTCCTTTTAACTACCCCATTTGATTGTGGAGTTTGTGGCGCCGAAAAATTATGAGTAATACCATTAGCATCACAATAAGCTCCAAATTGAACTTCATTATCAAATTCTCTACCGTGATCCGTCCTAATGGAAACTATGTTGCATCCTAATTGATTTTGAATTTTCTTGCTAAAGATCCTAAATTGTTCAAAGGTTTCGGTTTTGTTTTTAAGAAATCTAGTCCAAGTGTATCTAGAGTAATCGTCTACTATAACTAGTGTGTATAGATTTCCTCCATAACTCCGTATGGCAGAAGGACCGAAGAGATCCATGTGAAGAAGCTCTAAACATCTAGATGTTGAGATCATATTCTTAGGCTTATGACTTGAGTTAGCTTGTTTTCCAACTTTGCAAGCATCACAAAAATATTGTTCGAACCTAAGTTTAGGAAGATTTCTAACTAAATCCTTAGAAGCCAATGATTTTAATAAACGCATATTCGCGTGTCCTAGTCTTCTATTCCATAGAGTGGAATTATCATTAACCGTAGGTAAGCATATATTTTCACTAGGTTTGTTACTAATCTTCATAACATATAAGTTACCCTTTCTAATTCCTTTGGCAATTACTTTTCTGTCCTTAATGATTTTACTATTGTCTTTGGAAAAGATTACCTTGCAATCATTATCACAAATTTGACAAATACTAAGTAAATTAAAATCTAGATCATCTACATGTTCCACATTAGTTATAGTAAGAGAGTTGTGAGTGATTGTACCTTTGCCGATGATATTACCCTTTAGTTTACTACCGAATGTAACATTACCTCCACTACTTACATTATATGATGAGAATAGCTTACAGTTACCTGTCATGTGATTTGTACACCTACTATCTTTAACCCATTCGTCGGGCTCTTAGTCAATTCCCAAGTATATCTAGTGATAACATAGACAAACTCAAACATATGGTCCCCAATATCTCATGGGTCCAAAGTTGTTAGCACCAAACATCCTATACATTTGTTGCATTTGCCTAGGGGGTTGAAATGGTGAGTAAAATCCTATTGGAAGAAAATCATTTCTCCAACTCATTGAATTATTCGCATGATAATTTTGATTTATAGTTACTCTTGATTTAGTTTGTCCATTTGTTTTTCTAGGAGGTAAAGATCTAGATCCTATAGTTGGTTTGTTGTATCCTAATCCGGGTTTTGATGTTGGTTTATAAAATTGCTTTACCTCTTTTACACTAGCAATGGGTATTTCTGAGTTCATTACGGTTAATTGTTTTGGATCAGAATCAGGTATTGGTTTAGGCAAGAACACTATTTTTCTTACTGGTGACGGTCCTTTATCTAAGGGACGGTCCTTTATCAATAAGGGGCCGTCTGGTAGATTTGGGGAACCGCCATCAGTAGATCCTTCCGACTGAGATTTCACAAATTTTATTTGTTTTGATATACTAGTTGATGCTTCAGCAAGGTTATATCATATACCGGTTTTATTGTCGGAAGCTTTTTGAGCTCCTATTATTTGCTTTAGAGAATGAGTACTCTTTTCAAATTTTCTTAATTTTGAGGCTTCCTCCTTGAGTTCCTCATTTTTGGTTTTTAGTTTTTTACACGATTTACATTCTAAATCAATTTCTTTTCCTTTCTCAAGTCTAGATAGTTTATCTTTTAATTCCAATATTTCCTTTTCCAATTTTGACTTGGTAGATTTTAAGGATTGGTTTTTCATTATGATTTTTTGACTAGCTTCGCAGATTTTATCATACTCATTATCTAAGTCAAGTGAGTCTATTGAGCAGATATCACAATTATGAAGATCGGTTTCGATATGTACCTCTTTTGATGATCCAGCCATGAGACATGTCTCATTCCTATCGTCTTCTTCATTATCACTCCAAGCGCCGCTTACATATGCTCTTTGATTTTTGTACTTTGCTTGGTGTGGACAATCTCTAACCAAGTGTCTTGTATCACCGCATCCAAAACATCTTTTCTCGCCTTTGCTATATCTATCTTCACGGACTTTCTTTGATGCTTTCTTTTCATCACGTGGTTGTCTTACAAACCTTCCTCTTTGCTTAAAGAATTTCTTGAAATCTCTAACCACCAAAGCATACTCTTCGTCTTCACTTTCTGAGCTTGAGTCCTAATCATCACTTAACTCCTTTTTAGCTTTCAAAGCAATTGATCTTCTTTCCACCTTACTTTTGACAATCTCGGAATCATTTTTAATGATTAACTCATGGACCTTTAAGTTACCAATGAGCTCATCTAATGATAGAGATGCCAAGTCTTTGGATTCTTCAATTGCCGTGACCTTTGCTCTCCACTTTGGATGTAAAGCCCTATGAAATTACCTGACACAACTTTTGACAGAAATACCTTCATCAAGTGCTTTTAAACTCGTGATAATGGTGTTAAATCTAGCAAATGCACTATCTATAGATTCGTCTTCAGGAATGACGAATTGTTCATATTGTTGAACCAAAAGATCGATCTTGTTATCTTTGACTTGATTATTAGCTTGATGAGTAACCAACAAAGTTTTCCAAATATCTTGAGCCGTATTACACATGAAAATTCTTTGAAATTCCTTTTTGGGTAAAGCATTGTAAATAACCATTTTTGCTTCATCATTTTTAGCCAATTTCTTTTTAATACTATCACTTTGGTTATCATAAGAAACAATTTCATTTTGTTTGGTTTCCAAGTTATATTCAATAGGTTTAAAGTCACCCATGGTAATAACATGTCAAAGATCAAGATCTTTTGATTTCACATACGTTTCGAATCGAGTTTTCCAATAAATAAAACTATCAGTTTCAAAGAGTGGTGGTCTTTGCATAGATTGCCCTTCTTGATATTTTTCAAATTCCATTGATCGTTTCAAGTTTTAAAATATAGTATATTTTAAAAAGTCTTGAATAACCTGTCTCTGATACCAATTGTAGAAACTAGAAGGGGGGGGTTGAATAGTTTCACCGTTATTAATCACGTTTTAGAAAATTTACTTTCCATGTTGTGTTTATGAAATTTTTTCGATTCGATATTTATGTGAAGTCAGAACAACAACAAATATAATCAACAACAAGTAAATAAGTAAAAGTAAAACAAGGAAAGATCAAACCGTGACACGCGGATTTATAGTGGTTCGTCCACGAAGCTCATTCCTTCGTCCCTACTCCACTCCTCGAGTCTCACACTTGAGAGTTTCACAAACACTATATCAACACGCTCCCTTATGGTGGAACAAACCTTACACAAGCTTACACCAAGTTTAACGACACTAAACGGAATGTCGAGTCCTAATCCTAGCTAGAACCAATCTAACAAAGCCTACGTGGCTTCACACCTCGTACCAACACGATGGCATGATATAACACAATACACAATATAAGACTTGCACTCAAGTCCTATTACATACAAGAAGTAATAAATGAAAGTGATGATGAATCCGCAACGACATACGCTCCCATTTTTGTCCTATTACACTCAAGTCCTATAACACTAAGGGACCGCCGTCTGATTTAAGGGACCGTCCCGACATACGCTCTCATTTTTGTCCTGACATGGTGAAAATTTATCTGGTGAAAAATCCTTGTCGGTTTTGAGCGGGAAATATGGCTGTTATGAATTTGAAATTTGAAAACATTTTCTTAATAAAACATTTCTTTAGTTTATGCAAAAATACTTTTTTAAAAATGTTTTGTGATATGAAAATGTAAAGTTTAGGTGAAAAATAAGTCCTTTGATCACATACACAAGTTGGTAGATGTTTGTACATACCTTAAGTGATGTTGAAGACGAAAATGAGTTTTCTCGATCAAAAACTTATTAAACGTAGTTTTACGTAACGTGCGTTTGTATTTTGTGATTATCAAAACTAGAAGAGACCGAATAATGCAAATGACGTTTTTGACATTATTTGTATTAACAGTGTAGATGTTGCCTCCATAACTTTATACAGCAGATGGACCAAACAAATCCATACGCAAAAGTCCTAGACACCTAGATGTAGAAACCATATTTTTAGCCATATGGCTACTATGAACTTGTTTACCAACTTTGTAAGCATCACAAAAGTGTTGGTCATATATCAATTTAGGTAGATTTCTAACTAGTTCTTTTGAGGATAAAGATTGGATAAGTCTCATATTAGCATGACCTAATCGTCTATGCCAAAGAGTTGAGGAATCATCTAAAGAGGTGAGACAAAGTTTATCTCTAGATGTTTTATCAATTTTCATGATGTATATGTTATTTTTCAAAACACCTTTAGCTATAGGTATTCCGGCTTTTAGTATTTTACTTTTGTTTTCACTAAATAGGACGTTATACTTTTTATGGCATAGTTGACTAATACTAAGTAGGTTGAATCCTAGGTTATCAACATGAGCAACATCATCCAAGAGAGAGAGTCATGAGAGATTGTACCTTTTCCGATGATTTTGCTTTTTAGCTTGCTACCAAAAGTAACATTACCTCCGTCATATTCTTGATATGTTGAGAAGAGGCTTTTGTTACCCGTCATATGCCTTGAGCAACCACTATCTTTTATCCACTCATCCGTTTCCAAACCAACTTTCAAGCATACCTAGTTTATGTAAAAACTCAAACATTTGGTCCCCAATATCTCATGGGTCCACTTTGGTTAAACATTTCATTAACTTGATTCATGTATGGAAATGGTGGATACGTGTTCCAAGGCATATAGTTAGGAACTTTATAATGTCTAGGAAAGTTTTGATTCCAACCATTTTGATAATTAGGTTGCGTGTTGTAGCTACTCTTTGGAAAGGGGCGTTTGAGAATAGGTGTTTTAGGCCTTTGTTGAGTAGTTTTAGCTCTAAATTCATTTTTAGCAAGTCCTACTCCTACTGTAATAGCCAATTTTAGTTTTGTTTCAGTTAAGTTAGCATTAGATTTCTTTGTGACTTTAATGAATTCTGTACGAGCCGATGTACAAGTTTTCTGTTCTTCTACAGTACCCACGAATCCCTTTTGATCAACAGATGGAACCTTATTTTTGGTTGTCTTATCCGTGGACCACTGAAACAGTTGGGACAGTTTCTTGTATTTTTTCCGCTTGTTTCGTTAGACTACTTAAGGTTCCTGATTTCATGAATCCGAGTCCAGTGTTATCATATGGCAACTTTTGAATTTTCATTATTTCATCCTCATAAGAAATACTTTTATCGAACCTTTTAATCTTTGAGGTTTGTTTGATAAGATCATCCTGTGTGATTTTAGGCTTTTCAATTTCAAGTTTAAACTCTTGACATGATGTACATATCGTGTCAATAGCTTTACTCTTTTCTAAACGTTTTGCATTTTCTTTTAATTCATAAACTTCATTTTCTAAAAATTCAATTTTAGTTTTCAAAAATTTATTTGTGTTTATCATTTTTAAGCTTAGTTCACATATTATGTTATATTCTTTTTGCAATGTGTCATCATCAATAGAAGAGCAAGAAGAATTGGAGTGTACCTCATTGGAGTCTTGAGCCATGAAAGCAATTTCGTCATTCTTTAGCTCCTCGTCATCATCTTCACTTGCACTCCATGCACCACTTACAAAAGCTCTTTGAGTTTTGCTTTTGGGTGGTTTTGGACATTCTCCTATGAGATGGCTTGTGTCTCCACATCTAAAACATTTTCTTTCACCCTTTCCTGTCTTATCATCACCGTCTTATCAGAAAGGTTTCCTGTCATCTCTAGGTTTCCTTACAAACTTTCCTCGTCTCCGAAAGAACTTTTTGAAGTCTCTTACGGCCATGGCATATTCTTCATCACCACTAACCGAACTACATTCCTCATCATCACTTGATTCTACTCTAGCTTTTAAGGCAATGGATTTGACTTTTTCTTTTTTTCCTTTAACTATTTCCGAATCTTTTTCCATCACCATTTCATGAACTTTAAGGTTTCCAATTAGCTCGTCAAGTGACATGCTCGAAAGGTTTTTAGATTCTTCAATGGCCGTCACTTTTGCTCTCCACTTTGGATGGAATGCTCTAAGGAATTTCCTGATGATGCGAGGATTGCGCCTCACAAAAGGTTTTACCTCTCAAGGGATCTTGAGAGATTTTGCAATCCTCAGGAAGTGTACCTGATCGTTGTAGTGTAGTATATGGTACGTCCGGGGGATTGATCGTTCTCTAGGGGAATAGTGCTGTTAGGATTGAAGGATAGATCAACTAGGTCTAAGGCTGAGGGATAAGTCTTTTTATATTTTTATCTTTAATGGAAAGCAAGTAAAATCTCGGGTATTGGAAGAGTGGGCGGAATTAGTTGCTAGTCAACTAACCCAAAAGCTACTAATTAAACTAAAAAACAATAAATAACAAGAAAAGTAAATGTTGTGAACTTCTTATGGGAAACAAATGTGTTTCCTTAGATTTCACTACTCACTAGTTATCTTTTGTTGATTTGTTGAGTTGTCACAATTGTATAGTTGAAGGATTGTATTCTTTAATACCATTCGTGAGGGCGTGTAAATCCTTACCCAACCCTATGAGTTTCTATCTCTTCTTATGACGACACGTTTAGTATCCTATCATAGCCTCCTCAATAGCTACTCATGCATTAAATAGAATCAATAAAATTGTAGTACACATCCGATTACGTTTCTTAAGACGTTCAAGCTTGTTACCGTATAGGAGGTTAGCCAGTTTTCTTAAGCCTAACGCGAGTCAATCAACCAAACAACAAACAACAAACCAACATTCAATAACTAGGTTTTATTAGATCTAAGCAAACACTAAGTAATCTAAGCTAGCATGTTGATGTAAAGAAAAGACAAACAATTAATCAAACAACACATAGACATATTGAATGATTAAAGGAAGAAGTTATCTTTAATTAAAAATGTAAGAAATGAGGGTTTGAAACCCTAAAAGATCTGTAAAATTCGTACTAGGGTTTTGCTCCCAAGTTACACACCAAAGTTCCACACTTATGAATGAAAAATCAAAAAATATATATAGAGATACACTGGTGACGGCGTCACGTTATAAGTCGTGACGCCATCACGTGTAAATCGTCCAAAAGTTTTCTTGAGCGTCACTTGAAATGTTTTCCACCTCTTGTATCTTCAAGTGACGGCGTCACCTTGTAAGGCATGACGCCGTCAGGTGTAATTTTCTGACTTGTTTCTTAATTTTAACGTTTTCTTCACTTTTAACTCAAAAACGTCCAAAATGCTCCATTTTCTAGAATTCTCGTCCCAAGTACCTAAAATGAGAAAAGAAGCGATTTGAGGTAATATTTGACCTTATATTTACGATTTAGGACTTAAATGACCCCCTAAAAGCGTATCAATTAAATCCTTATCAAATATCCCTACACTTGGGATTTGCTTGTCCTCATGAAAATGAGCTTTTACACCAATCAAAATACAAGTTAGGGGTCATTTAATATTAATATAAAAGTAATTACAATAAATGATCGTTTTGCCATAGTCAAAACAAGCACGGAAATCATACACTAGCACCTCACATTAAGTGTTTGGATACTCTCATTTCTCGGGTGTTATAAGTTTATATATCACAAATGGAAATAGAAAAATATCACTCACTACATGTGATAGCCAATAGATTACCATAGGCTTGGCAAAAGATCAAAACCTCCACCACTTTGGCGTAAGCACTAAGCACCTAGGATAAACTATCAAAGAGCTCTTTTAAAGGGTTGTAACGTTAGGTGTAAGGGTATGGAAAAACACGGTTTGTTGGATAAAGGATATTTTACTGGTGGCAAGTCAATTGTCTTGGTTAATTACATGTACAAGGAGGAGTTGCTAAGCCAAGACTCGACTCAACTTAAACTATCTATGACTCTTTTTGGTATTTTTTTTTCAAGACACTATAATAACATAAACATAAAAAGAAACAAGATGGTAGTCCATATGTTTTTTCCACTTTTCTTTTTCTACTTATTTTTTTTTTTTTTTTTTTCATTTTTTCATGTTTTTTCCACTTCTCTTGCCCTACCATCCAAAATAATACATCGTAGGGAGCTCGTTTCCTCCCTACACTTGAACTTTTACATAATTGGAAATAAAGACTCGAATTAAGAAAATCAAAACACTTTGAGTACTTTAAAACATTAACGCATATATGGGGGTAATAAATGATGTTCTTCCCTATTACTCCATAATACTAGTAATTTACCCATGAGTCCCAATCATCCCAAAACAATATGTACAAGATATGACTCGACTTAGCAACCATGTAATCAATTAGACAATTAAGAGAGAAGTGCAAAAATCGTCCCTAAAGTTTGGTCAAATTGCACGTTTCGTCCCGGAAGTTTGGAAAGTGCACGGATCGTCCCTGTGAGAAACTTTTGGGGCAAAATTAGTCCCTGGCCTACATCAAATGACTAAAATACCCTTGTCCTTATATTACATTTCAGTTTCTTACACAAATGGTCCTTGTGTTTCGCCATGTTTTGCAGATTTAGTCATAACTTTTTTTTT
>LBNU01001086.1:0-43669 GCA_014162995.1 Artemisia annua | reverse complement strand
AAGAAACAAAATAAAAAACGTAAGGAAGAAAGAAATCGGACAAAAACGTAAAGAACACCCAAAAGACGAAAAAGTAAGAAAACGGAATAAAAAAAACAAAAAAAAAAAAAAAACGACGACAAACGAAAAAAGTGAGAAAAACGGACAAAAACGTAAGAAAAACTGACAAAAACGGACGAAAAGGTATAAAAAAATAATACTAATATTAATAGTTATATAAATAAACTAAAAAAAAAGTTAGGACTAAATCTGCAAAACCTAGCGAAACACAGGGACCATTTGTGTAAGAAACTGAAATGTAATATCAGGAAAAGGGTATTTTAGTCATTTGATGTAGGCCAGGGATTAATTTTGCCCCAAAAGTTTCCCACAGGGATGATCCTTGCACTTTCCAAACTTCCGGGACGAAACGTGCAATTTGGCCAAACTTTAGGGACGATTTTTGCAATTCTCTCGACAATTAACTAAGGGTTTAAACCTGTAACAATAATGCACTAAAGATGAGTGCATACAAGGTAGGCTAAGGCGATTTGGGTGTACATTTGGGGGTGGATTGTAAACAAATTCTTCCTTTAAGTAAAATGCTTAAAGTTAGAAATGAAAAAGATAGGCTCTAAGGGGTGTACTGGGGGTATCGTGTACTAAAAATGAGTACATCGCAAGGGTGTGTGAGAATTACTTGACCAATGAAGTCAACGTAATTATAATACAGGTGTAAAACAAGGGTCGTCCTAATGCCTCTTATCATATAGTAAATCCTAACTACACGAATGTAGTCTCACTAGCGGTCTCGGGATGCATCGTTAACGCAAGTTCTAGAATCTAAATACTATTGGTACACTCACAAGCACTCACAATGAATGCTTTTTTCCAAAAGATCTAAAGGCGAACCTCACATATTTGGGGTGAAAATTTTTCAGTGGTACGGTTTTTGTGCTAGTCATATAATTCCTATCCATGAGACGCTTATTAAGACTAAAGTTTCACTCCTATATGTTGCAAAAAAATTTAAAATTGGTGCCAAAATTACCCTAATAAATATTTCTCTTAGCTTTATTACACATTCACTATTAAACAAAACAAAAATCAAGTAGAGTTATAGTTTCTAAGGTATCCCAATTTACCCTCCCTACACTTAAATTCAACATTGTCCCCTATGTTCCAAATAAAAGATGTAAAACCAAAAATAAAAGAGAATGAAAGAAACTAATACTCCCCTGATTTGCTCGGTATGTAAGGTGTGGTGACATGGTTAAATCCTCCTCCAATAAAATGAACATGAAAAGCTTCACTCCTGAAATATAATCATCTTCTTGTCCAATATAACCTGTAAAGAGCTAAGAAAACAAACACGAAACCTCGCATAAAATCGGCGGTATACTCTACATAAAGTTTAAATCCTTGAAAAGAACAAATATAAATCTTATATAGCCTTCTAGGATTAAAGTGACATAATGCTTGCAAAATAAATGTTTACAAATTTCTGGTGTTTTAAAGTTAAAGATTCTACGAAACTATACAATTCCAGCCGAAAAACAAAACCTGTAAATTTTTTCAGAAATGACACCTGACGCCGTCAGTTTATAACCCCTGACGCCGTCAAACATGATCTAACAGAATTCTTTATATTTTGTTTCTGGAAAATTTCTAGAAAATCTAAGTTTTAACACCTGAAAATCTTGTGAAACATTCATTGTGACTCGATACAAGTATTTGACTCTAACAAATACTAATATATATGTTCATATCTTAATTGTTATTGTTCATGTTCAATTTGTTCATAAAAACAAATATGATCTTCCGTACACTTATCTTTTTGCAAAATACCTTTATATGTAATTAAGACGAGGTTAAAAACAAAATAAATCATTTTCACAATTTTTATTTGATGCATGAACAATAAACAATAAGAATGAAACATATATACNTTGTAGCTAGACTCGAAGTCACGATCTACATTTTCCTGTCTTTCCTTTTAATCGCCTCCCTAATTCTCTTAACATATTCCATATCAACTTTGTATTTGGGTCCAAGGGTTAGACAATTTTTATAGTAAAGACTCCTCTTTTCCCATACATAATCCATGCCCTTTTCCCTATCCTCTTCGTTAATATCCTCAAATGCACTAATGTTATCCTTGTCTAATTGAGGTACATAACGAAATTCCTTCATCATATGAGGCATCATATATGTCAATTATCGATTTCGTTAGAAAACTGAACCATACCTTCTAACCGATCATACCTTAACTTGGATTCCTCAATAAACGGCTTACCAAATACAACCTGAGATAGGCGACAATCTATAACACTTGCCATATCTTCTAAAATAATAAAGTCAGTGACATAGGTAAAGCTTCCAACAAAGATATGCAAATCCTTAACTCTCCTAACAAAGTTACAAATTCCCCCGGGGTATTTGGGATCTCTCCTAGGTTCAAGTTGTGCATTCATTATATTATTATAAACGCTTGAAGACATCACGTTGATTGGGGATTCAAAATCAATATAGGTTTGATCAATGTACTTGTATCCAATTACGCAAGGAATCTTTACATTCCCAGGGCTACCCTTCTTTATTTTAGGGTTAATTTTAACAAAAGGTCTTTGAGGGTTATCGATTATGTTATTATAGTAGGCGACCTCTTCCTTAGTGGGCTATAAATTGAAATATGCATCGTCTACTTCCCCACCATCCTTTTCCTTAATACTTCCAATAATCGCGAAATCATTAGGTCCTAAGTCCTCATTTGAGTATATAGCGATTGCTAAGTCATTAAGTGCATAATCAAGCTCAATATCAATCAACCTATTAAGCTCCCTAAATTCACTAATCTCACTCTAAATTTGCTTACACAACAAAGCTACTTCGTCAGGTAAAAGGGGCGGATTCGTGTTTTCCATAATGGCAAACAGAATAATCAATGAAAACCTTTTTACGAACAAAGAAACAAAGAAAAAGATAGACTAAAGAAAACCCTATAAAAAGAAAAACAAAAATCTTACTAGATGGGAATTTAATGAGTAGACATAAGTGAAATAAAATTCAACCTAAACAATCACTATTCCCCGGCATCGGCTAAAAACTTGATGCGAGGATTGCGCCTCACAAAAGGTTTTACCTCTCAAGAGATCTTGAGTGATTTTGCAATCCTCCAGGCAGTGTACCTGATCGTTGTAGTGTAGTATATGGTACGTCCGGGGGATTGATCGTTCTCTAGGGGATAGTGTCGTTAGGATTGAAGGATAGATCAACTAGGTTTAAGGCTGAGGGATGAGTCTTTTTGAATTTTTATATTTAATGGAAAGCAAGTAAAATCTCGGGTATTGGAAGAGTGGGCGGAATTAGTTGCTAGTCAACTAAACCAAAAGCTACTAATTAAACTAAAAAATAATAAATAACGAGAAAAGTAAATGTGGTGAACTTCTTATGGGAAACAAATGTGTTTACTTAGATTTCACTACTCCCTAGTTATCTCTTGTTGATTTGTTGAGTTGTCACAATTGTTTAGTTGAAGGATTGTATTCCTTAATACCATTCGTGGGGGCATATACGTCCTTCCCCAACCCTATAAGTTTCTATCTCTTCTTATGACGGCATATTTAGTATCCTATCATAGCCTCTTCAATAGCTAATCATGCATTAAATACAATCAATAAAACCATATGTAGCAACCCACTAATTTCCCCACTAACTTCCCCACTAGCTCCCCTAGGTTAGCAAAGCCTTACTAACTTAACTTAGACCCTCACTAAGCATTATCTAGGTTAGATATGCCTATAGCTATTTCCCGAGTGAAATTTTTGCTTTGCTATACCACTATTGCCTATATAACCTCTAGACAAGCTCACGTATCCACCTATGTCCAACACTACTATGTTTACTTGATGTAAACATCCCGGCATGTCAAGTCTACATTTTAAACACATTTTCACTAAGTAAACAATCACTCTAGTGCACTATACTCATCAGAAAACCCTAATAGCACCTATGTGTTTACAGTAATCTTTAAAACCCTAATTGCTTATCTGAACTAGCTTGAAAGTGTTCAAGGCTTATATATGAGTTACCCTAGCAACAAAAGGATATCTTAGCACCCTTAAACCCTAGTACAACCTCTTAGAGCTTAGGTACAAGTCCCATAAGCACAAAACCCTAACTAGGTCATAACATCCCGAAAATAGGTCTAAACCATCCCAAATCTTTACCATAAGCTACCACCACTTAATATAAGCCTCCTAGGACTTAATATTAGTCACTAAAGACTCATAGGACCCTAAACTAGGCACTAAACCCTACACAAAACTAGGTTAAAACTAAACCTAACACCTAAACTAAGCTACTATAGCACCTCAAATCTTACAAGCAAGCACCCTAGCATCTCCCCCAGACTAAGCTAGCACCCTAGCACCTCCCTAGCAAGCAAGGAAGGAGGTGGATCACCTCCTTGTCACCTTCTTTACTCGTTAGGGCAACCATAGCCACAACCGGCCTAGCAGCCCCCTAGCTACACCATAGCTAGTCTTAGTCATCCAATAGGTCTTCCACAACACCCTCTAGCTTTGCCTAATCACCTTCCCCTCCTCGCCACCTCTTACTCCCATTTCTTGGTCGCTACTCCTTCGTTTATAAATAGCGAACCAACCCACACCATTTCTCTTCAAACCTCCCATCTCTTCTTTACCTACATATTTCTGTAGTATAAGACCCTTAGAACCCTAAGAAGTCGAGTACAATAGGCCTAGTACTAGTCGAGTTCTAGTTTGAGTCGAGAAAACCCTAGTTGGTCACGTTAAGGTTCCCACGACCTAGGTAAGCCTCAACTTTAATTATAATAGCCTTAGTACTGATATAGGACACCTAGGATATGCCTTAGAACACTTATATAAGCCTTGACCATTTTCATTTAGAAGTTTTCATTTCAAAACCCTAATTTTAGGTAATTATGTGTTTTTGTGCTAAATTTTCTTATTATGTGCTATAATCTGATTTAGGAGATTTATTTAAGTATATATTAGCTAAACATATGCTAGGAAACTCTTTTGTTTTATAAAAATATAATTTACATGATAAAAAGACTAGTTTTGCAAATGTTTTCATGCATAAGGGTATATAGGGTAACTTTCTAAAATATGAAGTACAGGGACTATTTTTGACATTTTTTATAAGTTATAAGTGTAAGGACCCTTTTTGCAAAGTTCTAAAACCCTAGGATAGAAAGTAAAATAAGTTATAAAGTTAAAAGGACTAGTTTTGCAAATATTGTTAAGTTAAGGGTATAAAGGGTAAATATTGAAAGTTAGTGTAGTTTAAGGACCATTTCTGTCATTTCTCTAAAATATATAAGTATAGGGACTAATTGTTTAACAGATAGAAAGTTAAATGCTTAATATGTATATATTTAAAAGTATAGGGTAGAAATTGTAAATAGGCAAACTTGAAGGGTATAATTGGATTATTTTCATATAAGTATAAAAACCTATTTTTAGTTATCAACATAACACAATACTAGGGAGCTTCATGTGAGATGTTTCATTTGGGTATTCGTTTTGACGAGTTTGTTGGGTTTACGATTTAAAGTGCCCTGGCTCCTCAAACGTTTACTACATGACCTCTAGATTATGATGGCCCGAACGATGTTATGTTATAACTAATATCTAATAACAACATGACACAATACTAGGGAGCTTCATGTGAGGAATATGTACTTCTGAATTATGATGGCTCGAACGGTATTATGTTAAGTAACACAATACAATACTAAAGAGATTCATGTGAGGAGTATGTTTTTTCTGGATTGTGATGGCCCAAACGGTGTTATGTTATATCTATAAACCCTAAGAGGGATTACTTGACAAACTTAAAAACCTAAACTAGGACTTGACATATACACAACTACACTATCCCCAAGATACGTGAGCGAGCTGTCTAAACCCCTACCCTACCTCCCTTAGACCCAGGTGAGTTTTATAGCCTCACACTTTTTTTTAACTTTTAACTCTAAATGCTTTACAAACCCTGTGAGGGGGATACATGCTTTAAACCGAATACAAGTCTTTTTCTTTGGTTGTTGCACGAGTAAACTCTCTACCACCATTACATAACCAAATTCATGAATCTAATCACTTGTGGGGGTCCCCAAGTGAACGCGAATATAGTTGATAGATCTATTGGAGTTTTACAACTCCCGTTGGTTTGCCTGTGTCTTGGGCACCAATAAGTACAATATTTGAACCCTCTCTGAAGGATTAACTTTGGCAAGTTATCCTTCCCGTCCCATCATGGTTTGGTCTGCAGACCCTATGATCTGGACCGTTAACGTGTGGTTCATGAGCTTAGTGTAATAGACCCGCTATCTCTAAAACTTTTCCACACATAGGGTTTCTGCAGAACTCTGTGGAACTTGTATTCACTCTCTATCTACTTAAACCTATGACTCTTACTCAACCTTCGTGTTGACTCCTTAAGCATGTTATCCTAGGTATATGAGCACTTTAGGAACCCTGGCACGGAGTGGCACTGGACATGAGGACGTCCAGAATAGTTATCATTCATCTTTTGCTTTTAAAACGTATCTTAGGGACCTCTCTTTTGGTAAAAGTATATCTTTTACTGTAAAAACTCTGATGAATAAATGAATGATAACACCTTTTTCAAAATATTCTTTTTCGAGTCGTTTTCTATTATCTTTTCTTTGTTTCCATGAAGTAATACACCAGACCTAACATCCGCTACGATCTATGAAAAATGGGGGTGTTACATATTGGTATCAGAGCCTTGGTTATAGAGAACAAAAGGATTTTTCCTAAACTATAACCACTTTTTCTAAAAAGTCCTCCGTGCGACTAGATTCCTCGAACTTGCCTTTAGACTCCCGACTTGCCTTTAGGTTAAGATTTCTGACTTGCCTTTAGGTTAGATTCCTCACTATTGCCTCTAAGATAGATTCCCCACTATTGTTATTGCCTTTAGGGTATAGTATAGGTTAAGGATATGCTAAGATACCTTTCCCAGGTATTACAGTTAGATATGTCTTCCTTTAACAATCCTATCATCGTGTTGGATACCGATGATGAGGATACCTCATCGGATAGTTATGAGTATACCCCGGCTACCCCTACTCACTCATCCCCTAGTTTTAATTCTCCGGAAGAATTACCCCATAATGCCTTAGTTGCCTTATCTTTAGAACCCTCCCCGAATGATCCCTATATGCAAGCATATAACGGTTATATGCAAGCATATGGTGGTGATATTCCTACCGTACCTACTTTAACTCCTACCCCATCTATACCTCACTATACTAGTTAAGATTGCTATGTTCCTGAAGTAGTTTCCTCTCCCCGTAAGAAATTGCATATTATACCACCCTCGCCTCCCATTAGGTTTGAAACAGGAAATAGTTCTTATAAAACACCTTTAGAAAGACATGAAGAACAAATAGAGGATATACTTAGTCACTTAGATAAGTTGTCCTTAGAACATATCGAGGAAGTAGAAAATAAGATTAGTAATCTAGGAAAAGGTAGAGTTATAATCCAAAAAGACTAAAATAGGTTAGAAAACGAACTAGAGAAAACTCGTAATCAAATCTTTAGGTTACAAACAAAGCATGAAGGACACTCTGATGAAATAGTTACAGCTCAAGTTAGACTTTCCACTATAGAAATGATCATCGAGGATATTAGGGATATTCATAAGTCTGATATAAGAGATCTTTTAAAAGCAATCCAGGAAATTAAGAACACCAAAGGATCAAACTAGTAAGGTTATAGACTTAGTTTTATAGGTAGTTTAGTTATATAGGTAGTCTAATAGGTAGTATGTGTGTAGTTTTCACTTTGTAATATATAGGAACAAGTCGTTATAGGAGTTATAGTTTGCCTAAACTTAGTTACATATCCCGCATTAGGATCCCCTATGCCTTATATCTTAGGAATCACTATAGGCCTACCTTAGGTTTGAAAGAACTCGAGGTCATTAGGAATTTTAAAAGCTAGTAATTCTACTTATGAACACTAAAACTTATAATGATTAGGATCTTCTAGTATCACTATGCCTTAATACGGGGGAAACGAACTTCCGAGGAATATAGTAAATCTTATTAGGAAATCAGCCCTTTTAGTTTTAGGATTCCCTATACTCTATTTCTTCGGTATCAGGCAATGTTCTAAGAGTTAGAACTTGTGTCTTCCGTCTCTACGCAAGTTTCTATTAGTTAGAACTTAATTGCAAGAATGTCTAAATGGAAATGACATTATTCTTATCCCCTCTTATCTTGCGAACGTCTATAGAATGGCATGTACGAGATCGACTACTCCTGCTACTCCCACTACCCCCTTCATGACTCAGGAATATCCGGCAACTAGTTACTGGCAGTGTAACTGCGGTACTAGAAGCTAGGGATGCTAACATGGCTAGAAACCCCGAAATTCCTGTGGTGAAGAAGAGTAACTATAAGGAATATTTGAGCTGTCAGCCCTTCAATTTAAAGGGGACAGAAGGGGCTATAGGACTGAATCAGTATTCTCCCGTAGTAACTGTACTGAGGATTGTAGAGTTAAGTTTGCTACCGGTACTCTTACCGAAGAAGGTTTGTCCTGGTGGAACTCGTATGCCCAGCCAATAGGAATTGAGGAGGCATACAAGCTAACCTGGATTGAATTCAAAATGCTTATGATTAGGAAATATTGCCCTCGAACGGAAGTTAAGAAAATGAAAGATGACTTTTACAACTTGACTGTAAAGGGGAACGATGTCAAGACTTATATTAGGAGATTTCAGGAATTGGCAACGTTGTGTCCCACAATGGGGCCAACAACTGAAAAGACAATAGAAGTTTTCATCGGAGGTTTGCCCTAGAGTATCAAATGGAATGTTACTGCCTCTAAGCCACAAACTTTAGAGGAAGCAATTAACATCACTTTGAGGTTAATGGATCAAGTAACAAAGCACAACTCTGTGCCAGCGCCCAACGATAATAAACGAAAGTTCCACGATGGGAGAGCTTTCGACAACACCAACCCCTATCCTTAATCAAACCCAAGGCAAGAAGCTGATAGAGCTTATGCCGCCACTCCAAATGAGGGAAGTAGTTATGCTGGGAAAGCCCCTCTGAGTGATAGACGTGCTTTGCACCACACAGGGCCTTGTTTCATCAAATGTACGACATGTAACAAGGTGGGCCATCAGGCAAAGGATTACAGGCACAAAGGACCAACTACTAGGGGTAATCCGCCACTAGTAACGGACACTTGTCATGCTTGCGGAGAAAAAGGACAATATGCAAACAGATGTCAAAAGAAAAATACTAATTGTGCCTAGGGAAGAGCTCATATGTTGAGGAATAGGAATGACCAAGAAGATCCAAATGTAGTCACGGATTTAGGATCTAACCTTTTGCCTTAAGTATCTATTCTCACCCTCACACACTAACCTTAGTTAAACTCTCAGGACGAGATTTTTTGTTACGATGGGAGACTGTAGCAACCCATTAATTTCCCCACTAACTTCCCTACTAGCTCCCCTAGGTTAGCAAAGCCTTACTAACTTAACTTAGGCCCTCACTAAGCATTATCAAGGTTAGATATGCCTATAGCTATTTCCCGAGTGAAATTTTTGCTTTGCTATAACACTATTGCCTATATAACCTCTATACAAGCTCACATATCCACCTATGCCCAACAGTACTATGTATACTTGATGTAAACATCCTGGTATGTCAAGTCTAGGTTTTAAACACATTTTCACTAAGTAAACTATCACTCTAGTGCACTGTACTCATCAGAAAACCCTAATTGCACATATGTGTTTACGGTTATCTTTAAAACCCTAATTGCTTATCTGAACTAGCTTGAAAGTATTCAAGGCTTATGTATGTGTTACCCTAGCAACAATAGGATATCTTAGCACCCTTAAGCACAATACCCTAACTAGGTCATAACTTCCCGAAAATAAGTCTAAACCATCCCAAATCTTTACCATAAGCTACCACCACTTAGTATAAGCCTCCTAGGACTTAATATTAGTGACTAAACACTCATAGTATCCTAAACTAGGCACTAAACCCTAGGCAAAACTAGGTTAAAACTAAACCTA
Organism: Artemisia annua; assembly: GCA_014162995.1. Classification (NCBI taxonomy): domain Eukaryota; kingdom Viridiplantae; phylum Streptophyta; class Magnoliopsida; order Asterales; family Asteraceae; genus Artemisia; species Artemisia annua. The sequence continues at coordinate 33,571 of LBNU01001086.1, read as the reverse complement.
ACACCTAAACTAAGCTACTATAGCACCTCAAATCTTACAAGCAAGCACCCTAGCACCTCCCCTAGACTAAGCTAGCACCCTAGCACCTCCCTAGCAAGCAAGAAAGGATGTGGATCACCTCCTTGTCACCTTCTTCACTCGTTAGGGCAACCATAGCCACAACCGGCCTAGCAACCCCCTAGCTACACCATAGCTAGTCTTAGTCATCCACTAGGTCTTCCACAACACCCTCTAGCTTTTCCTAATCACCTCCCCCTCCTCGACACCTCCTACACCCATTTCTTGGTCGCTACTCCTTCGTACCCTATAAATAACGAACCAACCTACACCATTTCTCTTCACACCTCCCCTCTCATCTTTACCTATACCTTTCTATAGTATAAGACCCTTAGAACCCTAAGAAGTCGAGTACAAAGGCCTAGTACTAGTCGAGTTCTAGTTTGAGTCGATAAAACCCTAGTTGGTCACGTTAAGGTTCCCACGACCTAGGTAAGCCTCAACTTAATGCTAATAGCCTTAGTCTGATATAAGAGATCTTTTAAAAGCAATCCAGGAAATTAAGAACACCAAAGGATCAAACTAGTAAGGTTATAGACTTAGTTTTATAGGTAGTTTAGTTATATAGGTAGTCTAATAGGTAGTATGTGTGTAGTTTTCACTTTGTAATATATAGGAACAAGTCGTTATAGGAGTTATAGTTTGCCTAAACTTAGTTACATATCCCGCATTAGGATCCCCTATGCCTTATATCTTAGGAATCACTATAGGCCTACCTTAGGTTTGAAAGAACTCGAGGTCATTAGGAATTTTAAAAGCTAGTAATTCTACTTATGAACACTAAAACTTATAATGATTAGGATCTTCTAGTATCACTATGCCTTAATACGGGGGAAACGAACTTCCGAGGAATATAGTAAATCTTATTAGGAAATCAGCCCTTTTAGTTTTAGGATTCCCTATACTCTATTTCTTCGGTATCAGGCAATGTTCTAAGAGTTAGAACTTGTGTCTTCCGTCTCTACGCAAGTTTCTATTAGTTAGAACTTAATTGCAAGAATGTCTAAATGGAAATGACATTATTCTTATCCCCTCTTATCTTGCGAACGTCTATAGAATGGCATGTACGAGATCGACTACTCCTGCTACTCCCACTACCCCCTTCATGACTCAGGAAGCCATCCGGCAACTAGTTACTGGCAGTGTAACTGCGGTACTAGAAGCTAGGGATGCTAACATGGCTAGAAACCCCGAAATTCCTGTGGTGAAGAAGAGTAACTATAAGGAATATTTGAGCTGTCAGCCCTTCAATTTAAAGGGGACAGAAGGGGCTATAGGACTGAATCCGTATTCTCCCGTAGTAACTGTACTGAGGATTGTAGAGTTAAGTTTGCTACCGGTACTCTTACCGAAGAAGGTTTGTCCTGGTGGAACTCGTATGCCCAGCCAATAGGAATTGAGGAGGCATACAAGCTAACCTGGACTGAATTCAAAATGCTTATGATTATGAAATATTGCCCTCGAACGGAAGTTAAGAAAATGAAAGATGACTTTTACAACTTGACTGTAAAGGGGAACGATGTCAAGACTTATATTAGGAGATTTCAGGAATTGGCAACGTTGTGTCCCACAATGGGGCCAACAACTGAAAAGACAATAGAAGTTTTCATCGGAGGTTTGCCCTAGAGTATCAAATGGAATGTTACTGCCTCTAAGCCACAAACTTTAGAGGAAGCCATTAACATCACTTTGAGGTTAATGGATCAAGTAACAAAGCACAACTCTGTGCCAGCGCCCAACGATAATAAACGAAAGTTCCACGATGGGAGAGCTTTCGACAACACCAACCCCTATCCTTAATCAAACCCAAGGCAAGAAGCTGATGGAGATTATGCCGCCACTCCAAATGAGGGAAGTAGTTATGCTGGGAAAGCCCCTCTGAGTGATAGACGTGCTTTGCACCACACAGGGCCTTGTTTCATCAAATGTACGACATGTAACAAGGTGGGCCATCAGGCAAAAGATTACAGGCACAAAGGACCAACTACTAGGGGTAATCCGCCACTAGTAACGGACACTTGTCATGCTTGCGGAGAAAAAGGACACTATGCAAACAGATGTCAAAAGAAAAATACTAATTGTGCCTAGGGAAGAGCTCATATGTTGAGGAATAGGAATGACCAAGAAGATCCAAATGTAGTCACGGATTTAGGATCTAACCTTTTGCCTTAAGTATCTATTCTCACCCTCACACACTAACCTTAGTTAAACTCTCAGGACGAGATTTTTTGTTACGATGGGAGACTGTAGCAACCCATTAATTTCCCCACTAACTTCCCTACTAGCTCCCCTAGGTTAGCAAAGCCTTACTAACTTAACTTAGGCCCTCACTAAGCATTATCAAGGTTAGATATGCCTATAGCTATTTCCCGAGTGAAATTTTTGCTTTGCTATAACACTATTGCCTATATAACCTCTATACAAGCTCACATATCCACCTATGCCCAACAGTACTATGTATACTTGATGTAAACATCCTGGTATGTCAAGTCTAGGTTTTAAACACATTTTCACTAAGTAAACTATCACTCTAGTGCACTGTACTCATCAGAAAACCCTAATTGCACCTATGTGTTTACGGTTATCTTTAAAACCCTAATTGCTTATCTGAACTAGCTTGAAAGTATTCAATGCTTATGTATGTGTTACCCTAGCAACAATAGGATATCTTAGCACCCTTAAGCACAATACCCTAACTAGGTCATAACTTCCCGAAAATAAGTCTAAACCATCCCAAATCTTTACCATAAGCTACCACCACTTAGTATAAGCCTCCTAGGACTTAATATTAGTGACTAAACACTCATAGTATCCTAAACTAGGCACTAAACCCTAGGCAAAACTAGGTTAAAACTAAACCTAACACCTAAACTAAGCTACTATAGCACCTCAAATCTTACAAGCAAGCACCCTAGCACCTCCCCTAGACTAAGCTAGCACCCTAGCACCTCCCTAGCAAGCAAGAAAGGATGTGGATCACCTCCTTGTCACCTTCTTCACTCGTTAGGGCAACCATAGCCACAACCGGCCTAGCAACCCCCTAGCTACACCATAGCTAGTCTTAGTCATCCACTAGGTCTTCCACAACACCCTCTAGCTTTTCCTAATCACCTCCCCCTCCTCGACACCTCCTACACCCATTTCTTGGTCGCTACTCCTTCGTACCCTATAAATAACGAACCAACCCACACCATTTCTCTTCACACCTCCCCTCTCATCTTTACCTACACCTTTCTATAGTATAAGACCCTTAGAACCCTAAGAAGTTGAGTACAAAGGCCTAGTACTAGTCGAGTTCTAGTTTGAGTCGATAAAACCCTAGTTGGTCACGTTAAGGTTCCCACGACCTAGGTAAGCCTCAACTTAATGCTAATAGCCTTAGTACTGATATAGGACACCTAGGATATGCCTTAGAACCCTTAGATAATCCTTGACCATTTTCATTTAGAAGTTTTCATTTCAAAATCCTAATTTTAGGTAATTATATGTTTTGTTGCTAAATTTTCTTATTATGTGCTATAATCTAATTTAGGAGATTTAGTTAAGTATATATTAGCTAAACATAAGCTAGGAAACTCTTTTGTTTCATAAAAATATAATTTACATATTAAAAGGACTAGTTTTGCAAATCTTTTCATGCATAAGGGTATATATGGTAACTTTCTGAAAATATGAAGTGCAGGGACTATTTTTGACATTTCGTAGAATTTATAAGTATAAGGACCCTTTTTGCAAAGTTCTAAAACCCTAGGTTAGAAAGTAAAATAAGTTATAAACTTAAAAGGACTAGTTTTGCAAATATTGTCAAGTTAAGGGTATAAAGGGTAAATATTGAAAGTTAGTGTAGTTTAAGGACCATTCCTTTCATTTCTCTAAAATATATAAGTATAGGGACTAATTGTGTAAAAGATAGAAAGTTAAATGCTTAATATGTATATATTTAAAAGTATATGGTAGAAAGTGTAAATACGCAAACTTGAAGGGTATAATTGGATTATTTTCATATAAGTATAATGATTAGGATCTTCTAGTATCACTATGCCTTCAGACGGGGGAAACGAACTTCCGAGGAATATAGTAAATCTTATTAGGAAATCCGCCATTTTAGTTTTAGGATTCCCTATACTCTATTTCTCCGGTATCAGGCAATGTTCTAAGAGTTAGAACTTGTATCTTCCGTCTCTACGCAAGTTTATATTAGTTAGAACTTAATTGCAAGAATGTCTAAATGGAAATGACATTATTCTTATCCCATCTTATCTTGCGAACGTCTATAGAATGGCACGTACGAGATCGACTACTCCTGCTACTCCCACTACCCACTTCATGACTCAGGAAGCCATCCGGCAACTAGTTACTGACAGTGTAACTGCCGCACTAGAAACTAGGGATGCTAACATGGATAGAAACCCCGAAATTCATGTGGTGAAGAAGAGTAACTATCAGCAATTTATGAGCTGTCAGCCCTTCAATTTCAAGGGGACAAAAGGGGCTATAGGACTGATTCACTGGTTTGAGAGGAGTGAATCAGTATTCTCCCGTAGTAACTGTACTGAGGATTGTAGAGTTAAGTTTGCTACCGGTACTCTTACTGAAGAAGCTTTGTCCTGGTGGACCTCGTATGCCCAGCCAATAGGAATTGAGGAGGCATACAAGCTAACCTGGACTGAATTCAAAATGCTTATGATTAGGAAATATTGCCCTCAAATGGAAGTTAAGAAAATGAACGATGAGTTTTACAACTTGACTGTAAAGGGGAAAGATGTCAAAACTTATATTAGGAGATTTCAGGAATTGGCAACTTTGTGTCCCACAATGGTGCCAACAACTGAAAAGACAATAGAAGTTTTCATCGGAGGTTTGCCCTGGAGTATCAAAGGGAATGTTACTGCTTCTTAACCACAAACTTTAGAGGAAGCCATTAACATCACTTTGAGGTTAATGGATCAAGTAACAAAGCACAACTCTGAGCCAGCACCCAACGATAATAAACGAAAGTTCCACGATGGGAGAGCTTTCGACAACACCAACCCTATCCTTAATCAAACCCAAGGCAAGAAGCTGATAGAGCTTATGCCGCCACTCCAAATGAGGGAAATGGTTGTGCTGGGAAAGTCCCTCTGAGTGAGAGATGTGCTTTGCACCACACAGGGCCTTGTTTCATCAAATGTACGACATGTAACAAGGTGGGCCATTAGGCAAAGGATTACATGCACNCAACCCTATCCTTAATCAAACCCAAGGCAAGAAGCTGATAGAGCTTATGCCGCCACTCCAAATGAGGGAAATGGTTGTGCTGGGAAAGTCCCTCTGAGTGAGAGATGTGCTTTGCACCACACAGGGCCTTGTTTCATCAAATGTACGACATGTAACAAGGTGGGCCATTAGGCAAAGGATTACATGCACAAAGGACCAGCTACTAGGGGTAATCCGCCACTAGTAACGGACACTTTTCATGCTTGCGGAGAAAAAGGACACTATGCAAACAGATGTCAAAAGAAAAATACTGATGGTGCCTAGGGAAGAGCTCATATGTTGAGGAATAGGAATGACCAAGAAGATCCGAATGTAGTCACGGATTTAGGATCTAACCCTTTGCCTTAAGTATCTATTCTCACCCTCGCACACTAACCTTAGTTAAACTCTCGGGACGAGATTTTCTGTTAGGATGGGAGACTGTAGAAATCCACCAATTTCCCCACTAACTTCCCTACTAGCTCCCCTAGGTTAGCAAAGCCTTACTGTTGGGAATTCTACTGAGTAGAGATTCTACTGATGGTTACTACTGAAGAAGGAATCTGCTGAAGACAAGTTACTGCTAAAGAGTAGTTACTGCTGAAGATATAGATCAGCAGATTTAGTTTCTGCGGATAGTGTTTAGCCGCATATTATGTAATGTAGTTAGGATATGCATGAGATATTATAGTAAGAGATAATGCATATTATTTAGAAGATACGTTTCTTGAGAAACGGATTAGGGTTAGGGTTCCTTGTCTATAAAAGGAACACAAGTTTATGTTCAATGTACGGTTTAGANTTATAGTAAGAGATAATGCCTATTATTTAGAAGATACGTTTCTTGAGAAACGGATTAGGGTTAGGGTTCCTTGTCTATAAAAGGAACACAAGTTTATGTTCAATGTACATTTTAGAAAACACAAGTTTTATAATATAAAGATCCATAGAGGATCAACTGTTCTTAGTATTTACTGTTCATAGTTTGTATTTGTTTCCGCTTCTAAAATACAAGCTTTAGGGATTCTCTATTAGTTAGCTAGTGATTACATTGGCTATACTAACGATCTGCTTCAGGCTCTTAGATCTATCAAGGTCTATATAGTTTCAACACTTACTAACTTAACTTAGGCCCTCACTAAGCATTATCTAGGTTAGATATGCCTATAGCTATTTCCCGAGTGAAATTTTTGCTTTGCTATAACACTATTGCCTATATAACCTCTATACAAGCTCACGTATCCACCTATGCCAAACACTACTATGTATACTTGATGTAAACATCCCGGTATGTCAAGTCTAGGTTTTAAACACATTTTTAATAAGTAAAATATCACTCTAGTGCACTATACTCATCAGAAAACCCTAATTGCACCTATGTTTTTACGGTTATCTTTAAAACCCTAATTGCTTATCTGAACTAGCTTGAAAGTATTCAAGGCTTATGTATGTATTACCCTAGCAACAATAGGATATCTTAGCACCCTTAGACCCTAGTACAACCTCTTAGAACTTAGGTACAAGTCCCATAAGCACAATACCCTAACTAGGTCATAACTTCCCGAAAATAAGTCTAAACCATCCCAAATCTTTACCATAAGCTACCACCACTTAGTATAAGCCTCCTAGGACTTAATATTAGTCACTAAACACTCATAGGACCCTAAACTAGGCACTAAAACCTAGGCAAAACTAGGTTAAAACTAAACCTAACACCTAAACTAAGCTACTATAGCACCTCAAATCTTACAAGCAAGCACCCTAGCACCTCCCCTAGACTAAGCTAGCACCCTAGCACTTTTAGACCCGTTTCCCGGGTGTTGGGACCCCACCCTAGTTGAAAGTGGACTAAAGGCCATTCGTGATTGGCCAGTCAACTAATGTTGCAGTTTAATCAAATTTAATAGTCAAAGTATGACTAATGTAGTTATAAAAAATGTGTTGCATAACTAAAGGGGCTTAGGTTGCCAAGTATTAAACATGTAATAAAGTTGCTTGTGACTAAAATAGAAGGAATGAGACTTGAGGGGCTTAAATTGCCAAAGGACCAAAGATACTACCTAACTAATTATATCTAGGAAATTCTAGACTTTTCCTCCATTATTAGATATTGAGGTCCGGTTCTTTAGAGAGAAGAAAAAGATAGGGAATAGGATGGATGGTGGCTTAGGAGGAAGAAGATGAAGAGCTAATGCCCATATGTTTTCCCTAGCAATAGTTTCCCAACTAAGTATTCTTCCTATCTTAATGATTAATGAGGTTAGGGTTGATGATTGAAATGGGTTTCATCATATGATCAAAGTATGATCATATGATGATGTAGAAAAGATGATGGGTAAATTTCATGGGTTATGTAAACCCTTGATTTCATGATATTGTGTTTTAATAGGTTTTGGTTAATAAGGATGATGAGGATGATGATGATAAAGGATGAAGATGTTGACGATGACGTCATTGATAGCCTTAGCTTGGACTTAAGGTAAGTAAACCGGTATAATGTAAAGTTATAATGATTTCTATGCATTATGTGTTATGTGGCTTATGTGTTAAAGTTATGGTTGTTTAGCATAATGGTAGTCATGTGTAAGAGGTTATAAGATTAGTAGATGTGTTAGATGAGAGTGAACTAAGGAAAAGGAAGGTTAAGGCTTAAGAGGTTAAGGTATGTGTTCATGTTTAATGTTGTTGGATTAATGGTTGTATAATGTGTAATGTGTTGAATGAAGTATAATGTTAAGTTATACCCGTTTTACTTACTAAGCATTCGTGCTTACGGTTTAATGTTTAAATGTTTTGTAGGCTCATGTGTGATGATATGGTTTGGATTAAGGTTAAAGAATGGGATATGCAAAACTAGAAGATTTGGTACGAAAGTAGGAGCTAGGTAGAATACCGAGCTCGTTTCAATGTTGTACCCCCGTTTGCCCTATAATGATTGTAATGTTTAACCGAGTGTCAAAACGTATGTCAATGTTGTCATAATGATTTGGTGGTCAATCGTTGTGTCAAAGTATGTTTTGTGAGTTAATGAGTCAAGTTAAAGGAGTGTTTGGCACAAGCATGATATTACCCATTTTGGGTTGTTAACGAGTCAAGTAATTATGAAACAGATTTAAGATGTTAAATAATGTATGTTGGTTAAGTATGGGGGTGTAATGAAAGTGGATTAAATAGTTTGGAGTGTAATGGGTCATAATGGGTTTATTGCATAACTCGTGAAATTGTACATCTTGGTTCTGAGATTGTACATCTTGGGTCTGGACTGTGCATCGGATTTTGTCTATCTTGGTTATGGAATGTTCATCTTGGTTATGATTTATTCATCTTGGCTGTGAATGTGGGTTTTGGCAGACTTTCGTTAATCTTTGGAAACTCATATTTTATGAATCGTAAGTCATTACGGGTCGCACCACCCGTCGTTTTAAAAGTATTCGAGTCTAGTTTTATATAAAATAGTTTAAAGGTCTGAATGTTTAACGATTTTTGTCAACGGTCAAAAGAGTAACAGAGTGTCTGTTAAAATGAAGTCGCTTCCGCGTAAAAGTTTTAAATTTTGGTCAAAGCGGGCACGGGGTGTTACAAATTGGTATCAGAGCTTCGGTTTAAGTGAATTAGGTTTCCTTTAGGTTGCCTAGTCTTAAACCACTCGTAAAAGCGTTGAACGTAAGTATAAAAAATGTGTAAGATTAATGTTTAAGTTAAAAGGAGGAATGTGTGATGCGTTATGTGAATTCAAGTTAGTAAGTATAATGAATGTGTTTTAAAGTTTTAATGTGTAGGTGATGTAAGTCCGTGGAGGACTTGAATTGTTTAAATGATTTTGTTAGCCGTGCACCTTGGTTGGTGCCGGTGATTATATTGTGATTATACGAATGTATGTTAGAGTAACGGTAATGGAATATGAGTAGGAATGATAAGTGGTATTAGAGATGGGCTAGCAAGTGAATTAAGTAATGACGCTTTAAGTGTGGATCGTAATGATATTAAGCGTACTAAGGTATAGCGTGAAAAGACAAGATGAAACTAACGAACTAACGATTAAGTGTTTATTGACACAAGGTTAAAGGATAAGGTTAAGGAATGAGGTTAAGAGATGATAACGTGTAATGATGCATGGTACGTAAGGAATTAACGACCAACATATGGTCTCATTATATTTAGTGACTAACGATTAGTGTTAATGTGGTATAGAGACGGGTTAATGGTAAGCTAAGGTATATGAAGTGTACGTATGTGCAATGAATGTGTAATAATGATAAACGATGTTAGGGAAGTAGTAATGAAAGTAATACTGGCTTGACACATTGATTACTAAGTGTCTAATAGCATAAGAGTTATAAAATGGGATAAAAGTATGATGCCATGTAAGGAAAGAAATTGCTTAAATGCAAAGATAACTAAAATGACGAGTTAAGGAAAAAGAATGGGAATGTGGTAAGCTAAGGGTGTGAGTAAGAATGTAACGATGTGTTGTGAAAACTAAAGCATGATAAGAATGTATAAATGACTTAAAAGGTGTAAGAAGAATGAATGATGCTAATGAATGAATGTAAGTTAATTTATAAAGGCTTAAAGGTAGAAAGAGTCGGGTAGACTAAAGAATAAAATTAGAATGTGAAAATGATTAACGCGGATTAAGAATGTAATGAAAAGTGAAAACACATAGAAATGTGTATTTATAATAAGCAAGTTCATATGCACTATGAGCTTGCGTTCACTAAATAAACTGGATGGAATAGTGTGTGTGTTAAAATGTTAATAGCTTGGATCCAATGTTATAATGTGAAAGTGATAAAGGATGAATGTTAAGGATCCTTCGAGATGAATGTTAATGATCCTTCGGGATGAATGTTAAAGGTGGTATCCTTCGGGATGACCAAGTCAATGAATGTTAAAGAAATCCTTCGGGAAGAAACGTATTGCCTTCACCGGCAAAGATTGCCTACATCCTTGGCATGTGTAATAGTCCCTTCGGGGAAAATGTTAAAGTAAAGTGGATCCAAGCTAGAAAATGGAAAAGTTTAAAACGAAGAACATGGAAGAAAGGAAGTTAAAGAATGAAATGATAAATGCGAGTGTGATGTCGGAAGTGTATAAGTAGGTTGGTTTATGATTTCCTTATTTAAATGGATTGGGACGCCTATTCATTTAAATGAAGAAGTTGTAAATCACCGAACCATGAGTTTGTATTTCTTGATTTACATGGTTTGGGACGCCTCTCCATGTAAATGAGGAAGTAGAAATTAGTGGGCTTATGTGTTTCCGACATAGCATGAGTAGGGTGGAAGGGTAGAAGAAGGAGTCTAGGATGATTAGAAGTCATAAGGGGTTAAGATAGGTGGATAGATAATGAGTTGAGTAACGACCCTAGGTGGGAAACGTTAAGTGAAGTATAGGATTTAGGTGTTAGAGTGTAAGTTGAAACGATTTAAGTTTTAAATGATATGCTTGTTGCAATGTGAATTGAAGGAAAGGTGAAGTAATGGATGCTTATAAACGCTAATATGGACTAAAAACTCTATAAAATTTTGAGAAGAAAAGTAAAGACGAATGTAACGTGTAGTAAAATAGTAATGAGATTGTGGTAAAGTTGAGGTAAAAGTATAAAGTTAATGAATAATCGACTTATAAAAAGTTAAAAATGGTGTGTAATATTCAAGTGACACATAGTCCTTGACGGAAAAGTTAAATGGAACTAATTAGAAGGGTATGTGATAGACGTAGAATGTTTAGATGGCGTATATTAGAAGTAAGGATCATGTCTTGAATGATACAATGACTAAATAGAAATGAAAGAATTGAGAAGTTAAGCTAGAAATGGAATGAGCTAGGGGTATGATGTACGTATAGTGGACTTAGAGTTGCAAGATCACTTAGATCGTGCAATCAAGAAGGGGATGAAGAATGGAAAGTACTAAGAATTGAGGTAAGGTGAAACTAATTTTTGGTTAAAAATAGACGAGAGATTTCGGGGACGAAATCTAAATAAGGGGGGTAGAATTTTTAGACCCGTTTCCCGGGTGTTGGGACCCCACCCTAGATGAAAGTGGACTAAAGGCCATTCGTGATTGGCCAGTCAACTAATGTTGCAGTTTAATCAAATTTAATAGTCAAAGTATGACTAATGTAGTTATATAAAATGTGTTGCATAACTAAAGGGGCCTAGGTTGCCAAGTATTAAACATGTGATAAAGTTGCTTGTGACTAAAATAGAAGGAATGAGACTTGAGGGGCTTAAATTGCCAAAGGACCAAAGATACTACCTAACTAATTATATCTAGGAAATTCTAGACTTTTCCTCCATTATTAGATAGGTCCGGTTCTTTAGAGAGAAGAAAAAGATAGGGAAAATGATGGATGGTGGCTTAGGAGGAAGAAGATGAAGAGCTAATGCCCATATGTTATCCCTAGCAATAGTTTCCCAACTAAGTATTCTTCCTATCTTAATGATTAATGAGGTTAGGGTTGATTATTGAAATGGGTTTCATCATATGATCAAAGTATGATCATATGATGATGTAGAAAAGATGACGGGTAAATTTCATGGGTTATGTAAACACTTGATTTCATGATATTGTGTTTTTATAGGTTTTGGTTAATAAGGATGATGAGGATGATGATGATAAAGGATGAAGATGTTGATGATGACGTCATTGATAGCCTTAGCTTAGACTCAAGGTAAGTAAACCGGTATAATGTAAAGTTATAATGATTTCTATGCATTATGTGTTATGTGGCTTATGTGTTAAAGTTATAGTTGTTTAGCATAATGGTAGTCATGTGTAAGAGGTTATAAGGTTAGTGGATGTGTTAGATGAGAGTGAACTAAGGAAAAGGAAGGTTAAGGCTTAAGAGGTTAAGGTATGTGTTCATGTTTAATGTTGTTGGATTAATGGTTGTATAATGTGTAATGTGTTGAATGAAGTATAATGTTAAGTTATACCCGTTTTACTTATTAAGCATTCGTGCTTACGGTTTAATGTTTAAATGTTTTGTAGGCTCATGTGTGATGATATGGCTTGGATTAAGGTTAAAGAATGGGATATGCAAAACTAGAAGATTTGGTAAGAAAGTAGGAGCTAGGTAGAATACCGAGCTCATTTCAATGTTGTACCCCCGTTCGCCCTATAATGATTGTAATATTTAACCGAGTGTCAAAACGTATGTCAATGTTGTCATAATGATTTGGTGGTCAATCGTTGTGTGAAAGTATGTTTTGTGAGTTAATGAGTCAAGTTAAAGGAGTGTTTGGCACAAGCATGATATTACCCATTTTGGGTTGTTAACGGGTCAAGTAATTATGAAACAGATTTAAGATGTTAAATAATGTATGTTGGTTAAGTATGGGGTGTAATGAAAGTGGATTAAATAGTTTATGGGTTTATTGCATAACCAGTGAAATTGTACATCTTGGTTCTGAGATTGTACATCTTGGGTCTGGACTGTGCATCGGATTTTGTCCATCTTGGTTATGGAATGTTCATATTGGTTGTGATTTATTCATCTTGGCTGTGAATTTGGGTTTTGGCAGACTTTCGTTAATCTTTGGAAATTCATATTTTATGAATCGTAAGTCGTTACAGGTCGCACCACCCGTCGTTTTAAAGGTATTCGAGTCTAGTTTTATATAAAAATAGTTTAAAGGTGTGAATGTTTAAGGATTTTTGTCAACGGTCAAAAGAGTAACAGAGTGTCTGTTAAAATGAAGTCGCTTCCGCGAAAAAGTTTTAAATTTTGGTCAAAGCGGGCACGGGGTGTTACAAGCACCTCCCTAGCAAGCAAGAAAGGAGGTGGAACACCTCCTTGTCACCTTCTTCACTCGTTAGGGCAACCATAGCCACAACCGGCCTAGCAGCCCCCTAGCTACACCATAGCTAGTATTAGTCATCCACTAGGTCTTCCACAACACCCTCTAGCTTTTCCTGATCACCTCCCCCCTCCTCGCCACCTGCTACTCCCATTTCTTGGTCGCTACTCCGTCGTACCCTATAAATAGCGAACCAACCCACACCATTTCTCTTCACACCTCCCCTCCTATCTTTACCTACACCTTTCTATAGTATAAGACCCATAGAACCCTAAGAAGTCGAGTACAATAGGCCTAGTACTAGTCGAGTTCTAGTTTGAGTCGATAAAACCCTAGTTGGTTACGTTAAGGTTCCCACGACCTAGGTAAGCCTCAACTTTAATGCTAATAGCTTTAGTACTGATATAGGACACCTAGGATATGCATTAGAACTCTTAGATAAGCCTTGACCATTTTCATTTAGAAGTTTTCATTTCAAAACCCTAATTTTAGGTAATTATGTGTTTTTGTGCTAAATTTTCTTATTATGTGCTATAATCTAATTTAGGAGATTTAGTTAAGTATATATTAGCATAATCATATGAAGTGCATGGACTATTTTTGACATTTCTTAGAAGTTATAAGTATAAGGACCGTTTTTGCAAAGTTCTAAAACCCTAGGTTAGAAAGTAAAATAAGTTATAAACTTAAAACGACTAGTTTTACAAATATTGTTAAGTTAAGGGTATAAAGGGTAAATATTGAAAGTTAGTATAGTTTAAGGACCATTTCTGTCATTTCTCTAAAATATATAAGTGTAGGGACTAATTGTGTAAAAGATAGAAAGTTAAATGCTTAATATGTATATATTTAAAAGTATAGGGTAGAAAGTGTAAATATGCAAACTTGAAGGGTATAATTGGATTATTTTCATATAAGTATAATGATTAGGATCTTCTAATATCACTATGCCTTAAGACGGGGGAAACGAACATCCGAGGAATATAGTAAATCTTATTAAGAAATCCGCCCTTTTAGTTTTAGGATTCCCTATACTCTATTTCTCCGGTATCAGGCAATGTTCTAAGAGTTAGAACTTGTATCTTCCGGCTCTACGCAAGTTTCTATTAGTTAGAACTTAATTGCAAGAATGTCTAAATGGAAATGACATTATTCTTATCCCATCTTATCTTGCGAACGTCTATATAATGGCACGTACGAGATCGACTACTCCTGCTACTCCCACTACCCCCTTCAGGACTCAGGAAGCCATACGGCAACTAGTTACTGACAGTGTAACTGCCGCACTAGAAGCTAGGGATGCTAACATGGCTAGAAACCCCGAAATTCATATGGTGAAGAAGAGTAACTATAGGGAATTTATGAGCTGTCAGCCCTTCAATTTCAAGGGGACAGAAGGGGCTATAGGACTGATTCACTGGTTTGAGAGGAGTGAATCAGTATTCTCCCGTAGTAACTGTACTGAGGATTGTAGAGTTAAGTTTGCTACCGGTACTCTTACTGAAGAAGCTTTGTCCTGGTGGAACTCGTATGCCCAGCCAATAGGAATTGGTTATGCTGGGAAAGCCCCTCTGAGTGAGAGATGTGCTATGCACCACACAGGGCCTTGTTTCATCAAATGTACGACATGTAACAAGGTGGGCCATCAGTCAAAGGATTACAGGCACAAAGGACCAGCTACTAGGGGTAATCCGCCACTAGTAACGAACACTTGTCATGCTTGCGGAGAAAAAGGACACTATGCAAACAGATGTCAAAAGAAAATTACTGATGGTGCCTAGGGAAGTGCTCATATGTTGAGGAATAGGAATGACCAAGAAGATCGGAATGTAGTCACGGATTTAGGATCTAACCCTTTGCCTTAAGTATCTATTCTCACCCTCGCACACTAACCTTAGTTAAACTCTCGGGACGAGATTTTCTGTTAGGATGGGAGACTGTAGCAACCCACTAATTTCCCCACTAACTTCCCTACTAGCTCCCCTAGGTTAGCAAAGCCTTGCTAACTTAACTAAGGCCCTCAATAAGCATTATCTAGGTTAGATATGCCTATAGCTATTTCCCGAGTGAAATTTTTGCTTTGCTATAACACTATTGCCTATATAACCTCTATACAAGCTCGCGTATCCACCTATGCCCAACACTACTATGTATACTTGATGTAAACATCCCGGTATGTCAAGTATAGGTTTTAAACACATTTTCACTAAGTAAACTATCACTCTAGTGCACTATACTCATCAGAAAACCCTAGTTGCACCTATGTGTTTACGGTTATCTTTAAAACCCTAATTGCTTATCTGAACTAGCTTGAAAGTATTCAAGGCTTATGTATGTGTTACCCTAGCAACAATAGGATATCTTAGCACCCTTAGACCCTAGTACAACCTTTTAGAGCTTAGGTACAAGTCCCATAAGCACAATACCCTAACAAGGTCATAACTTCCCGAAAATAAGTCTAAACTATCCCAAATCTTTACCATAAGCTACCACCACTTAGTATAAGCCTCCTAGGACTTAATATTAGTCACTAAACACTCATAGGACCCTAAACTAGGCAATAAACGCTAGGCAAAACTAGGTTAAAACTAAACCTAACACCTAAACTAAGCTACTATAGCACCTCAAATCTTACAAGCAAGCACCCTAGCACCTCCCCTAGACTAAGCTAGCACCCTAGCACCTCCCTAGCAAGCAATAAAGGAGGTGGATCACCTCCTTGTCACCTTCTTCACTCGTTAGGGCAACCATAGCCACAACCGGCCTAGCAGCCCCTTAGCTACACCATAGCTAGTCTTAGTCATCCACTAGGTCTTCCACAACACCCTCTAGCTTTTCCTAATCACCTCCCCCCTCCTCGCCACCTCCTACTCCCATTTCTTGGTCGCTACTCCTTCGTACCCTATAAATAGCGAACCAACCCACACTATTTCTCTTCACACCTCCCCTCTCATCTTTACCTACACCTTTCTATAGTATAAGACCGTTATAACCCTAAGAAGTCGAGTACAATAGGCCTAGTACTAGTCGAGTACTAGTTTGAGTCGAGAAAACACTAGTTGGTCACGCTAAGGTTCCCACGACCTAGGTAAGCCTCAACTTTAATGCTAATAGCCTTAGTACTTATATAGGACACCTAGGATATGCCTTAGAACCCTTAGATAAGCCTTGACCATTTTTATTTAGAAGTTTTCATTTCAAAACCCTAATTTTAGGTAATTATGTGTTTTTGTGCTAAATTTTCTTATTTTGTGCTATAATCTAATTTAGGAGATTTAGTTAAGTATATATTAGCTAAACATAAGCTAGGAAACTCTTTTGTTTCATAAAAATATAATTTACATGTTAAAAGGACTAGTTTTGCAAATGTTTTCATGCATAAGGGTATATATGGTAACTTTCTGAAAATATGAAGTCCGGGGACTATTTTTGACATTTCTTAGAAGTTATAAGTATAAGGACCCTTTTTGCAACGTTCTAAAACCCTAGGATTGAAAGTAAAATAAGTTATAAACTTAAAAGGACTAGTTTTGCAAATATTGTTAAGTTAAATGTATAAAGGGTAAATATTGAAAGTTAGTGTAGTTTTAGGACCATTTCTGTCATTTCTCTAAAATATATAAGTATAGGGACTAATTGTGTAAAAGATAGAAAGTTAAATGCTTAATATGTATATATTTAAAAGTATAGGGTAGAAAGTGTAAATATGCAAACTTGAAGGGTATAATTGGATTATTTTCATATAAGTATAAAAACCTATTTTTAGTTATCAACATAACACAATACTAGGGAGCTTCATGTGAGGCGTTTCATTTGGGTATTCGTTTTGGTGTGTTTGATGGGTTTACGATTTAAAGTGCCCTGGCTCCTCAAACGTTTACTACATGACCTCTGGTTATGATGGCCCGAACGGTGTTATGCTATAACTAATATCTAGTAACAACATAACACAATACTAGGGAGCTTCGTGTGACGAATATGTACTTCTGAATTATGATGGCCCGAACGGTATTATGTTAAGTAACATAATACAATACTCGGGAGCTTCATATGAGGAGTATGTATTTCTGGATTATGATGGCCCGAACGGTATTATGTGATATCTAGAAACCCTAAGAGTGATTACTTGAAAAACTTAAAAACCTAAACTAAGACTTGACATACACACAAACACACACTACCCCCAGGATACGTGAGTGAGCTGTCTAAACCCCTACCCTACTTACCTTAGACCCAGGTGAGTTTCGTAGCCTCACACTTTTTTTTAACTTTAACTCTAAATGCTTTACAAACCCTGTGAGGGGGATACATGCTTTAAACCAAATACAAGTCTTTTTCTTTTTTTGTTGCACGAGTAAACTATCTGCCACCATTACATAACGAAATTCATGAATCTAATCACTTGTAGGGGTACCCAAGTGAACGCGAATATAGTTGATAGATCTATTGGAGTTTGACAACTCCCGTTGGTTTGCCTGTGTCTTGGGCACCAATAAGTACTATATTTGAACCCTCTCTAAAGGATTAACTTTGGCAACTTATCCTTCCCGTCCCATCATGGTTTGGTCTGCAGACCCCATGATCTGGACCGTTAACATGTGGTTCATGAGCTAAGTGCAATAGACCCGCTATCTCTAAAACCTTTCCACACATAGGGTTTCTACAGAACTCTGTGGAACTTGTATTCACTCTATCTACTTAAACCTATGACTTTTACTCAACCTTCGTGTTGAGTCTTTAAGCATGTTATCCTAGGTATATGAGCACTTTAGGAACCCTAGCACGGAGTGGCACTGGACATGAGGACGTCCATAATAGTTATCATTCATCTTTTGCGTTTAAAATGTATCTTAGGAACCTCTCTTTTGGTAAAAGTATATCT
Organism: Artemisia annua; assembly: GCA_014162995.1. NCBI lineage: Eukaryota > Viridiplantae > Streptophyta > Magnoliopsida > Asterales > Asteraceae > Artemisia > Artemisia annua. The sequence goes on along the minus strand of LBNU01001086.1, from coordinate 15,590 downwards.
TTAACTGTAAACACTCTGATGAATAAATGAATGATAACACCTTTTTAAAAAAACGTCTCTTTTCGAGTCGTTTTCTATTATCTTGTCTTTGTTTCCATGAAGTAATACCCCAGACCTAACATCCGCTGCGATCTATGAAAAATGGGGGTGTTACACCGTAGTAGACATCCGATTACGCTTCTTAATTAAGACGTTCAAGCTTGTTACCGTATAGGAGGTTAGCCAGTTTTCTTAAACCTAACGCGAGTCAATCAACCAAACAACAAAATTGATTATAAAGCAACATTTAGAGGAGAAGTGTTACATGTTAATAACTAATGCAACACTTTTTTCAAGTGTTGCAATATTGTTAGAAAAAAGCAACATGTTTAATAAGCAATGCAACACTTTTTTTGAATTCTTGCAATTAATTGTTTTAGAAAATAGCAACATGTTTAACTCCTACTCCGTTTTATCCTCATCTTCGTCTTCGACTTCGTTAACATCCAAATACGAACCATGGTCCGAATTTGGTTGGGAAGGGATGGCTTGGCTTGTTTGTTGACTTTGTGTAAATTGATTAAATTGTTGTTGTTGTTGTAATTTCCATTGACTAAATAATGCTAGCTCGTCGGGATTCATAAATGGGGCTTGGAAGTTGGGAAAGTAACCGGGATTCGAAGACGATCCCGGATATTGACTGGGATTCGAAGACGACCCGGGCATTTGGTTCGTCAGATCGTTTAACATTTGGTTGATCCATGGTGAGTTTGGATTCATTTTGAATGCGAAATAGATAATAGATTGGAGTGTGTGTGAGCATAAACATAATAAGTGCGTATTTATAAGTTTTTTTGGCATTATTTTTTTTTTTAAATCTTCCACATAAACGACTATATACGCTGTTATCCATGCTCCACTCTTCAAAAAACTAGCCGTTGCCAGCCAAGAAGGAAAAAAAAAAAAAAAAAAAAAAAAAAAAAAAAATCGATGGCGCTGCGCGGATGGGACGGCACGAGGGGTGATGGCGCGAACGACGGTACCGTGCGCCGTCGGCCTTTTTGGGCTGGTGGCCATGGCGCCAGCCATGGCACCACCGTACCTCCCTCTCTAAAGGTTTCTTATAAAATGCCCCATTATTTAATAAAATAAATCAATACAAGACATGGGACAACCAAAGAAAATTAAAGGGATTACATCGTCAATTGAGGAAGCTTTAGTGTTTTGGTTAACACTAAAAAATAGGGCAAATTACCTGAAAATGTATGCAACTTGTCACTTTTTCTCATTGTATGTAGCTTTCTTTTTTTTTCCCAATATGTCACTAAACTTGTTAAATTCGTCCATTGTGTATAGCGGTGACTTGATTCACCTGCTGGAGCAGGTTAAACTAACGGTCGTTAGGTTTATTATTGCACCGATAGTCATTTAGACTAACGATCGTTTATCATGACTACATACAATGACAAAAAGTAACAAATTAGATGACTTTTATAATTTTCAAAATTTATGTACATTTTTACACGTTTTTGCATTGTTATACACACATTTTTATACACGTAAAAAAACTGACAAAAACATAAAAACCCCGACGAAAACGTAAAAAAACTGACAAAAGGTAAAAAAAATCCGACGAAAACATAAAAAAACTAACAAAACGTAAAAAAACTGACAAAAACATAAAAACCCGGACGAAAACGTGAAAACCCAGACGAAAACGTAAAAAATCGGACGAAAACGCGAAAAAACGGACGAAAACGCGAAAAAACGGACAAAACACGAAAAACCGGACGAAAACGTAAAAAAACTGACGAAGACGTAAAAAAACCGACGAAAACGTAAAAAAACCGACGAAACGTAAAAAAAAGACAAAAACGTAAAAATGTGTGTATAAAAAACGTGTGTATAAAAACGTATATAAAAATGTCTGTATAAAGACGTGTGTATAAAAACGTGTGTAAATATGTGTTTATAAAAACGTGTGTAAAATCGTGCATAAAAATGTGTGTATAAAAAACGTGTGTATAAAAATGTGCATAAAAACGTGTATACAAATGTGTGTATAAAAGCGTGTATAAAAATATGTGCAAAAACATGTAAAAAACGTACATAAATTTTAAAAATAATAAAAGTCATCTAACTTGTTACTTTTTGTCATTGTATGTAGCCATGATAAACGATCGTTACTCTAAAGGACTAACGGTGCAATGATAAACCTAACGACCGTTAGGTTAACCTGTTCCAGCAGGTGAATCAAGTCACCGCTACACACAATGGACGAAGTTAGCAAGTTTAGTGACACATTGGGAAAAAAAAGAGAAAGCTACATACAATGGGAAAAAGTGGCAAGTTGCATACATTTTCAGGTAATTTGCCCCTAAAAAATAGTGGTACACCAATTTAAATAATTCTCTTATTTCCTATATTTTTATAATATAGTCATGCAAGAAGCCAAAATTATGTAATGCAAATACACTCATGTTAGTACGATTGATCATAAAAATAAGCGCGTCCACTATTTTGTTAACAAAAGAACCAAAATCTAACCCGCTACAATATTCCACCCAAAATCCCCAATTCTCAAATGATGCGCCTTCTTTTTCACCAAAGCCTTTTAAAAATTTAAAATCCCTCCTAAACATTGCGGGTTTCTTTTTCCCTTCATAGAGTTCCCTCCCACCAAATTTCTTTTTTGAAGGAATTCCCTCCAAGCCTATTAAGATTCTAGTTGATATTTTTTAGCTATTACAGTACGTCGCTTTTCCCCTTACCGTGCTTCCAGGTAATTGTTCCATCTCCAATTATCATGAAATATGTTATAATAGAAATTGAATGTGAAATTGTAAAGTCTCCCAAGTATGTATATATTTGCTCGGTATGTTTAATGATTGTGTTTCTTAGCTCTTTGCAACATTATTTTTTCCTCAACATTGATGATTGTACGAATTTCTTCTGGGGATGGATGGTATATATATCAAAATGACCAGTTATGTTTCTTGAATACAATGTATTTGATGAAATTACCCAATAAGATAATTAGCATTATGATTGCATTTTGGTTGATAATCAAAATTGTTTGATTCATTATGCTCATTTTATTCAGTAATGTGTTTTGATGTTTCGGTTTTCTACATTTAATCCATAAACTGCACCGCACTTATTTTAATAAGGGATGACCAGGTGCGTGCACTGATGGGAAACAAATGCGTACATAAATGAACAAAGATGAAATGCCATAAGACGGTCTTGAAGGCAATGAAATTGAAGAGATTGAGCATTTTATGTTTGTAAATATTAAAAATGTGATGCAATCTGGGATTGATAGTGAAGATGGTTCAGAAAGTGAGGATTTTCAGCCTCTAACTTGGAAACTAGAGGTTCACTTGATCCACTTCTACTTGAGCACGTGTTTGCATTTTTTGTTCTTTAAATGTAAATATATTCTACTGAAAGCTGGTGGTAGTTCTTATATGGTCCCATCAAAGATTGTGCGATCAAATGCGACCAACTTTGAAGCTGAAAATGGTCAATTTGTTGATATCATGATATGTAAAAACAGCTTTAAGAGGTTTATAAACAGAAAATTGTTGCACTAGAAGAGGTCCAGGCAAGGAGACTAGAAGTGATGCGAGAGGAAATTGTCAAAGAGCGTGACAAGTTAGATGAAGAAGCTGTGCGAAAGATACTAGAAAATTACCACCTGAACTTGCTCTCAAGGTTTTAATATAAGTGATATTAATGGTTGGTACAAGATATGTTATATACTTTTATCCGATTATAGGGAACATGTTTCTTTATATACAAGTGTTGTCAGGTCTTTTAAGTGATCTGATATCAATGACTTATATATTAAAACTTAAAAGTAGTATTGATGACGTGGGATTGCGACCACGCAATAGGTTTTACCTCTCAAGGGATCTTGAAAAGCTTGCAATCCCAGCAGGCAGTGTACCTGGTCGGTGTAGTGGTAAGTACGGGGGATTGATCGTTCTCTCACAGGGAATAGTGTTCGTTAGGTTAGAAAAACTACTCTAAAAGGTCTAAGGGTGAAGGAAGATTATTTTTGTATTTTTATATTTTTATAAAAGCAAGTAAAATCTCGGGTTTTGGAAGAGTGGGCGGAATTAGTTGCTAGTCAACTAACCCAAAAACTATAATTGCAATTAAAAATAAAATATCTAAACTATTGTGGTTGTGAAAACTTATATGGAGACAAATGTGTTTACTTAGATTTCCTCGTGCAGTGGTCGTAGGGGCTAGCCCATGGTGCGGTCAGCGGTAGCAGGGCGAAAGGCAAGGTCACATCCTGCCGTCATAGCTTGCCTCCCATTGCTTCGTATGAGACGGAGAAAAAAAAGAGTTTACTCCCTAACTATCTTTTACCGGTTAATTGGTGTATGTATTACTTGCGTGGATGACAGGTGTATTCCTTAACAATTCATGGGGTGGCGTACATATCTCCTCAATTCTATGAGCGCTTATATCCTCCTACAACGATGCGTAAAGCACCCAATCATAGGGATTGTAAACAGTGGCTCATGCGTTAAATACTACCTTAATAACCTAGTACGCATTAGTTACATGTTTCTTAAGACGTTCAAGCATGTTACCATATAGGAGTTTAGCCAGTTTTCTTAAGCCTAAAACTGATGAAACATTCATCCAAGACAAGTAATAACACACCAATCAACCAATAATTAATAGTTAGGTTTCATTAGATCTAAGCAAACACAAGAAGAATCTAGCCTAGCATGTTAATTGAAAGACAAGCATAAGATATGATTAACCAACACATAGACATATTGATTAATTTAAGTGAGGACTTATCTTTAATTGAACATGAAGGATTAAAGGGTGAAAAACCCTTGAAAATACAGCCAAATTCGTCTCTAAAGTTTTTCCCAAACTTGCACTAAAAGTTCCACCCATATGAATGAAAAATAGAAAAGTATATATAGATTTTACATTCTGACGGCGTTAGGTTATGGGTTCTGACACCGTCAGCTCGCCGCCATTAGGGTTCTCGAATGGCCTAGATCTACTTCTGACGCCGTCACCTGTAAATTAGCTCTGGGCCGTCACTCTTTAGCATTACACCTGATGGCCTACTTCCTCTAACACCTGACGCCGTCAGGTGTAAACATCTTGTTTTCTTCATAGGGCGTCTAGTGTAATATGATTCTACTCCTTTGTCAACGTTGGCTGACGGCGTCACCTTGTGACTCTGACGCCGTTAGGAAGGTTTTCCAGCTTCTTTTGAGACTTTGTCGTTTTCTTCACTTTTATGCTCCAAAAATATCCAAATTTGCATGTTTTCCAGAATTCTTTTCAAAAGTACCTAAAATGACAAAAGGAACGATTTAGGGCAATATTTGCTCACATTTACTCGAATTAGGGCTTAAATGACCCCTTAAAATGGGTAGACATTTCGTCTCATCAAATACCCTTACACTTGGGATTTGCTTGTCCTCAAGCAAATGAGCTTTTATTTCAATCAAAATATGAGTTAGGGGTCATTTAACACACATATAAAAGTAATTACAACAAATAGTTATTCGACCCTAATCATAATAAGCATGGAAATCATACACTAGCATCTCACAAATAGTGTTTGGATACTCTCATCTCTCAAGTGTCATAGAATTATATCTCATAAATGAAAACGGAAANAGCAAATGAGCTTTTATTTCAATCAAAATATGAGTTAGGGGTCATTTAACACACATATAAAAGTAATTACAACAAATAGTTATTCGACCCTAATCATAATAAGCATGGAAATCATACACTAGCATCTCACAAATAGTGTTTGGATACTCTCATCTCTCAAGTGTCATAGAATTATATCTCATAAATGAAAATGGAAAATATCTCTCACTACCTGTCATAGCAAATAGGTTACCATAGGCTTGGGAGAGGATCAATTACTCCTCCACTAGGCGTAAGCACCTAAGATAAACTATCAAAGAGGGCTTTCCAAAGGGTTGTAACGTAAGGTGTAGGGATATGATACACACGGTTTGGTTGGAATAAAGGGTATTTTAATGGTGGCGAGTTAATTACCATGATCAAATACATGCACTATACAATGTTGCTAAGCCAAGACTCGACTCAATCTTAAGCTAAAAATAAAATAACAAAAACATAAACAAACATAAAAGAAACGGGATAGTAGTCCGTATGTTTTTTCTACTTTTCTTTTTCTAATCTTTTTGTATTTTTCTTGATTTTTTGATTTTTTTTTTCATACATTCTTGCCCTACCATCCAAAATAATACATCATAGGGGCCTCGGTTCTCCCCTTACACTAGAATTTTTACATAACTTTACAATTAACTATTCTAATGACTCGCATTAAGATAATTGAAAAACTTGGAGTACTTTTAAAATATTTAGCACATATGGGGGTAATAATGTTGTTCTTCCCCATTACTCCATTACACTAGTACTTTACCCATGAGTCCTAATCGTCCCAAAACAATATGTACAAGGATATGACTCGACTTAGCAACTATGTAATCGATTAGATAATTAACAAGGGGTTTAACAAATGGTGTCACAATAATGCACTAAAGGTGAGTGCATACAAGGTAGGCTAAGGCGATTTGGGTGTACATTTAAGTGGGGTGTAATAAATTCTCACTTTGAGTAAGATGCTCAAAGGTCGAAACGAAAAGATAGGCTCAGAGGGGTGTACTATGGGTATCGTGCACAAAAATGGGTACATCGCAAAGGGTTTCTGAGAATTACTTGACCAATGTAGCCAATGTAATTATAACAAAAACACGGGTGTAAAAACAAAGGGTTAATCCTAATGCCTCTTATCATGTAGTAGATCTAACTACACGAATGTAGTCTCACTTGTGGATTTGAGATGGTCCTAACGCAAGTTCTAGAATCTAAGTGCTACCGGTACTCACATCATAGCATCAAAGATGGATGCTTTTCCTACCAATTCTAGGGGTGAACCTCACATATTTGGGGTGGAAAATTTTTTAGTGGTACGGTTTTGTGCTAGTCATATAATTTCCTATCCATGAGACGCTCATTAAGACCAAAGTCTCACTTCTAAATGTTGTAAAAAATTTTAAATTGGCGCTAAAATTGCCCTAACAAATATTTCTCTCGGTTTTATTACAAATTTACTATCAAACAAACAAAAATCAAGCGCAATTGTATTCTCTAAGGTGCCTTCATTTACCCCCCTTACACTTAAACCGAACATTGTCCCCAATGTTCAAATAGAAGATGTAAAAGTAAATAAAATGAAAGAATGAAATCAAATACTCCCCTGATTCGTTTGATGTGGATAGTGAGGTAACATGGTTAGATCTTCTTCCAAGAAAGATGAACGCTCAAAGCTTCCCTTCCAAAATATAAATCATCTTCTTGTCCAAAATAACCTGTTAACCTGAAAAAAAGATAAAGGCCAACCTCGCATAAAATCGGCGGTATAATCTATAATAGGATATAATGCTTGTGGAATGAATATTTTTGCAGAATTCCTGGAGATTATAAGTTAGAGAATTAACAAAAACTTTTTATTTCCGGAAGAAAAACAAAACTTTCAAAAATTGCAGAAAATTATTGCCTGACGCCGTCAGGTTGTAATGCCTGACGCCGTCAGAAATGATCTGACAGAATTCTCATGTTAAGTTTCCGGAAAAATTCTGGAAAAACTAGAGCTTACTTCCTGGAATTCCTGCAAAAATTCATTATGACTCGATACAAGCATTTGACTCAAACAAATACTAATATGTATGTTAATTTACATTGTTATGATTCATGTTCATTCGTTCTTATAAACCGATTTAGATTTCCCTTACACTTAGCTTTTGCAAAATACCTTTATATGTAGTTAAGACGAAGTTAAAAACAAAATAAAGCATTTTCACAAGTTAGTTTGAATCATGAATCAATAACAAGAAATATCATACATACGGAAACAAATAAAATCAAATAAACAAACAAACAAAACACACAAAGCTTGGGTTGCCTCCCAAGAAGCGCTTTTCTTTATTAACGAGTCTTGTAGCTAGACTCAAAGTCACCGTACATTACGTGACTTCATCGTTGGTCTCGGTTTCTAGGTCATCCTCTTGTCCGGTTTTATAATCCGGTCCTAATTTCAAACAATCCTTGTAGAAACCGAATATCCTTTCCATGACATAGTCTACTCCCCTACGTCTATCCTCATCATTCCTATAGTAGACCGCTTGTTTAAGCTCCTTTTCAACGTTTGACAAGTTTTGGAATTGCTCTATCTTATATGGCATTTGGTAGTTCACTTCATCGGTCTCATCCTTAAATTTAACTATCCCTAAGGAAGGTTCATAAGTCATTCTAGAGACCTCAATAAACGGTTTTCCCAAGACTACTTGAGTTAAACTTGCATCGACTATTGGGCGGATATCTTCTACAATCACAAAGTCGGTGACATAGGTGAAGTTCCCTACATAAACCGGTAATCCCCTAACTCTTCCCGTGAAGTTACTAATCCATCCCTTATCGGGGAATACCCTATACCTAAGTTGATTTTTCATTATCAAGTTGTATTGGGCTCTAGTCATGATGTTTATGGGCGATCTAGGGTCGATGTAAGCTTTCCACACATGCAAATGTCCAATGTTGCATGGTATGTTGAGATTAGAAGGGTCGCCCGTTTTGATAATCGGGTTACCTAGGAAGTATGGTGTCTCGGAGTCATCGAATAAATCCTTATGGTATGCCCGTTCTTCTCTAGTTGGTAACTTATTGAAGTAGTCCTCTCCATCATCTACTTCTTCAATCTTGCTTACCCTACTTTCCTTATCTACCTCGACTTCCTTAACTTCATCCTTAGGTTCATTATTTTCCTCACTCCTATCAATTGGTCTAATAGTGACAACGTTGACGAAGTGGACATGTTTGGATGAAGAAGGGTCCTTGATTTGGGGTCCGCTATTAGTGGTCCTAGCGTCCTTATGTGGAGGTGATAGCACTTGGTTGGTAAGGGCCTTCAATAAGTTGTCAATCTTATTGGTCATCTCTACTTGTTGTTGATTAAATTCGGATGTGAATTTAGCTATACGAGCTTCTTGAGATGCCATAAAATTGGACATCAATCCTTCAAAGTTATTGGTACTACCATAGTTGTTGGAAGGATTATTGTTGAAGGTACGGTTCGAGGAAGGACCGTTGGGTTGAAAACGATTAGGTGGGTTGGAAGAGTTGTTTTGGGGCACGTTTTGGTTTGGCTTCCACCTAAGGTTTGGGTGATTTTTCCATGAGGGGTTGTATGAATCACCGTAAGGGTTTGGCTCGGGTTTGAAAGTGTACCACGTGTCTCCCGCTCCGTCGGTACGCGAGGATGCGTAGTCCACAAAAGCTTGTTCGGGGAGTTCCATGCAATCACGAGTGTCGTGGGGACCACTACATAATTCGCATGAAGAAGTGATTTTATTCACTTGACTTGATGGGTTGGGAGCCTCATAGGATTTCATGATAAACTTGACTTGGTCTTCAAGTTCTATGATCCTACGGTCGGAAGTGCTTGAATTATTCGAAGTCAAAGATATTGCCTTGACCGTTTTATTCAAATCACGGGGATCATTCCAACTTTCGTTGTCATAAAGAGCAAGATCTTCTAAGAGATCCCATGATTGTTCCGCACTTAGAACACGTAGCTTGCCACCGGCCGCTTTGTCAATGGTTTGCCTCGTGGGGATATTGATATAGTCATAGAAGATTTGGACTTGGAGCCAAAGGTCTATGCCATAGTGAGGGACCTTTTGGAGTAAGTCCTTGAATGGAGTCCATGCCTCGTAGAGGGTTTCGCCTTGGCATTGTTGGAACGCCAAGATATCATTCCTTAGCTTGGTAGTTCAACCCGGTGGGAAAAGTTGAGCAAGGAAACGAGTTGTGAGATCATCCCAAGAGGTGATGGATCCTGCGGGAAGTCGCTCAAGCCATTGACTAGCTTGGTCCCGCAGAGAGAATTGGAAGGGACACAATCGGGTCGTCTCTCGAGTGGCAATATCAAGGTCTATGGAATCTACGATTTTGAGGAAATCTTTGAGATGTTGATTAGGATCTTCGGAACGAAGTCCATGGAATGTGCATCCGCTTTGCACTAAGCGGATGGTGTCGGATCGCAAGGGAGTTAAATTGGCTCCTTGAGTGAGCTCAATGGTGTTGCGATAGCCATGGTGGCTAGGTCAGGAATACTCTCCTAAGGTACCGGCTCTAGGAGGTTGGTTTGGTTGTGGTGGGTGGTTTGGTTGAGTTGGGTTGTTGGGATCAAGGAGGTTGCCACCTTCCATGATGGCGGATGGTAATGGTTACGAACAAAAACACAAATAAATAAGATAGACTAAAGAAGATCCTAGAAAAATAAAATAAAAATCTCACTAGAAAGGAATCTAGTGAGTAGACCTAATAAAATAAAAATTCTACCTAAACAATAATTATTCCCCGGCAGCGGCGCCAAAAAATTGATGACGTGGAATTGCGACCACGCAACAGGTTTTACCTCTCAAGGGATCTTGAGAAGCTTGCAATCCCACCAGGCAGTGTACTTGGTCGGTGTAGTATAGTGTAGTGGTAAGTACGGGGGATTGATCGTTCTCTCACAGGGAATAGTGTTCATTAGGTTAGAAAAACTACTCTAAAAGGTCTAAGGGTGAAGGAAGATTATTTTTGTATTTTTATATTTTTATAAAAGCAAGTAAAATCTCGGTTTTTGGAGGAGTGGGCGGAATTAGTTGCTAGTCAACTAACCCAAAAACTACAATTGCAATTAAAAATAAAATAACTAAATTACTGTGGTTGTGAAAACTTATATGGAGACAAATGTGTTTACTTTGATTTCCTAACTTATATGGAGACAAATGTGTTTACTTAGATTTCCTTACTCCCTAACTATCTTTTACCGGTTAATTGGTGTATGTATTACTTGCGTGGATGACGGGTGTATTCCTTAACAATTCATGGGGTGGCGTACATATCTCCCCAATTCTATGAGCTCTTATCTCCTCCTACAACGATGCGTAAAGCACCCAATCATAGGGATTGTAAACAGTGGCTCATGCGTTAAATACTACCTTAATAACCTAGTACGCATTAGTTACATGTTTCTTAAGACGTTCAAGCATGTTACCATATAGGAGTTTAGCCAGTTTTCTTAAGCCTAACATTGATGAAACATTCATCCAAGACAAGTAATAACACACCAATCAACCAATAATTAATAGTTAGGTTTCATTAGATCTAAGCAAACACAAGAAGAATCTAGCCTAGCATGTTAATTGAAAGACAAGCATAGGATATAATTAACCAACACATAGACATATTGATTAATTTAAGTGAGGACTTATCTTTAATTGAACATGAAGGATTCAAGGGTGAAAAACCCTTGAAAATACAGCCAAATTCGTCTCTAGGGTTTTTCCCAAACTTGCACCAAAAGTTCCACCATATGAATGAAAAATAGAAAAGTATATATAGATTTTACATTCTGACGGCGTCAGGTTATGGGTTCTGACGCCGTCTGCTCGCCGCCATTAGGGTTCTCGGATGGCCTAGATCTACTTCTGACGCCGTCACTTGTAAATTAGCTCTGGGCCGTCACTCTTTAGCATTACACCTGACGACATACTTCCTCTAACACCTGACGCCGTCAGGTGTAAACATCTTGTTTTCTTCATAGGGCGTCTAGTGTAATCTGATTCTACTCCTTTGTCAACGTTGGCTAACGGCGTCACCTTGTGACTCTGACGCCGTCAGGAAGGTTTTCCAGCTTCTTTTGAGACTTTGTCGTTTTCTTCACTTTTATGCTCCAAAAACGTCCAAATTTGCATGTTTTTCAGAATTCTTTTCAAAAGTACCTAAAATGACAAAAGGAACGATTTAGGGCAATATTTGCTCACATTTACTCGAATTAGGGCTTAAATGACCCCTTAAAACGGGTACACTTTTCGTCTCATCTTCTAATAACCCTTTTTGTCACCTAATGGTAGAAAAACTCATTTTATTCTTTTAGTTATATATTTACCAGGTTACATTATAATAACACATGGAAGCAAGCAAGATTTTCAATTAACAAATGGAAGTCATTTTGAGAATAAATGTGGAGGAAGATTCAGTGGTACTAGTATCTATTATTGTAATGGGCAGTTTTTTCTGTTTAATTATGAACTTATATGTAACACCCCCAAAATATCGCAGCAGAATATAATATCATTGGGGTGCTACTTACTAGTACAACAGTCCTAATAATTGAAAACGACTCTAAACGAGACGTTTTTAAAAGCTTATCATTCGATCATAATAAAACATCAGAGTTACAAGAGGTCCCAAATAGTTTTAGAAAACGTAATGTATTAACATAAAAGTTTTCAAGAGTTTATCGAATGATAACACAATGCAAGCCATCAAAACTGTTGGAACAAGAAATACTGACAGTTTATTAAATTAGATATCCTACCCCCGAGACACTTGTATAGTCTCGGCGGGAATAAGAACATTGTGTAGGTATCACAACTTATACTAGGAATAGGTTGAGATAGTCCTTGTACTAGTATAAATACCCTCACAAGTTTAACTTGTGAGGTGTTGATGACATCAAATAAGTACATTATATTGTCATCATTTGTCCTATATAATTGACTTGTTTTATCATATTTTATATGAGAATCGATATTTAATTGTTTACTTTAGTAATTCTCAGGTAAAAATAAGCAATTGGTGAAACTTGGCGATTTTGGACGAAATATGGAGCAAAATGATCAAGATGGAAAAGTCTACCGAAATCCAGGAGATACGTTGCATCATTCTAGATAGATGTACCCTACTATCATACTTAGATGAATTCGAAGACCATTGCCTGACTTTGAAGAATGCGTCGCATCAGATTATATCATGCGCCGCATATGAAACTTTGGTCAACGAAGAAGATCCAACTTGTTCTACTCCAGATACGCCACATTACATTATCAACATGCGCCGTATCTATATCAAGACTTCACCAAATACGATTCAAGATAATGAAGGACATGCGCCGCATAAAGATTCAAGTTATGCCGCATCTAAAGACGGTGTACAAATATTCCAGAATATATTAATCTTGGACCCCACACGAAGTTAAGTACATGCGCCGCATCTACTTATGCGATGCGCCGCATCGAGCCCTCAGACAGAACCTATAAATACCCCAAGAGTCAGACGAATTTTGTGTGCATCAAAACCCTAAGGAGACGAATTCAGACGACTTGGCAACACAAGACACACCGCAATTGAAGATCTTAGAGCAGTAAGAAGGTCCTGCATGTATTTAATTCATTAAGTAGTTTTGTTTTATTTGTAATAGTAAGCTTTAATCATCAGGATTGATGGGCTTGTGGCCACCATACTGCTCCCCTTAAAATTGCTTTCCCATCAATTAAAGTTTATATGTTGATGTTTTTGGTGACTTGTATATGTGCATTGATATCCTCTGTGTCTAGCTGAGTTTCGATTGTGCTGCCATACCCCCTCCTCGCCTACTTATCTAGTGTCTAGAAAGTGGGATAGGCATAAGTGATCATTAAGAGTTTACTCGCCTATATTTATGATCCAACGAGACAGATAAGATTACGATACACAACATATAAAACTAGCAATAAAACAAGTGACAAGCTACTTAATCATCAGGACAGGCCTTCTATCTGTATCTATTATCTATTTTGTGTACGTGTTTGCTATTCGCTGATTTGTTCTCATTAGTTTAATTTACTGTTTAACTACCAAATCGTTCTAGTCTCTCAGACTAAACCCCCCTTGCGTTAGATTAGATTCTGAAACTAACTTAGGATATTAAAATACTGATAGATAAACTAGGATTTACGTGCCACTCTTAGTGATCGACACTCTGCTTACCACTATATACATATTGATCGGATACACTGTCCGTTAGTGTGTCTGTTATAGAATAAGTCGGCTAAATATAAATATAAAACTTGAAATAGGCAATCACCCTATACTACACCATGACACGCTGCACACATCAGGTGTGTGTTCATTAATAAAAGTTTACATTTTTCCACACCACTCTCTCTTCCTCTCTCTACTTTCTCTCTCTAACACCACCACCATGGGTGTGTTTGGCTATTCTGGCCGACCACCCGACACCACCAATAACATCTTCCTAAACTAGATATTTTGGGAATAACAATTGGCAACGGAGCTCAGGTTGTTTAGGTCGATGTTTACTTGTTGGTATTTGTGTCTATTCGTATGTTTTATCAGTCCATAAGTTCAAAAATAGTCCTAGTATTTTCTGGTCATTAAAACAGTCAGAATTTTTATTTTTTTGGTATCTAAAACTGTGGTGGAATCCAAAGCTTAATGTGTCAATGTTTTTACAGATTCTTACCAAGATTTAAAATGGTTTTCATCTTGTTTTTATGCTTTATTCAAGTTTTGTGGTCAAAAAGTTATGATTTAAACCTTTTTCAGATCCGAGAAAAAACTGGTACTTTTATGCTCGGAAAATTATGCTTTGAAAATTTGTCTCTTATTGAAGGTTGCGACAGGGCCTGCGATAGTAGATCTGTGATAGCAGCTTGCAACAGAAGAGTGTGATAGAAGTAGTGCGATAGTATGAATCCGAGACTTCAGTTACCCACGTTTTTACGAAAGAAAATGCTATCAAAATTTACTCTAGCGATGCGAGACTTTAAGATCGCAAACTTGTTTCTATACCTCTTTATACAAATCTGACCTTCGTATTCTTACAAACCAGATCTTTTTGCAAGAGTAACCACTTAAACTCTTGAGATACCATAAGATACTCACAAGTAAAGGGTTTGACCGTTTGACCAAGAATAATTTCAACCTTTACCAGTCCAATATACAAAATTCAAAAACGAAACTGAAAATGAAAAAATAAAAGTCAAACAACTTCAAATATATAAAAGTCACTTTGAATCAAATCATAATGGCAACTCAACAAGATATTCATGCTGCCGGTGCTGAGAACCGTCCTCCTATGCTTGAAAAAGGTGGTTATCTTCCATGGACAAGCCGTATGCTTCGTTACATCAAAACCAAAACCGACGGCAAGCTCATGATCAAATCCATTGAAAATGGTCCATTTCAGCCAAAAGAAATCCTTGATCCGGGTAATCCAGAGATGAACACCTCCTACTCAACCATTCTTTCGTCTCCAAAAAGAAGAAGATTACACAGCTGCAGACTGGAAGCAGATTGAAGCAGATGATATGGCAATGCATCTCATTCAACTTGGTTTACCTCGTGAGATCTTTGCTGCAGTCGACAGTTGTGAAACAGCTTATGCTATGTGGGAACGAGTTAGAAGACTTTGTCATGGAACGAAAATTGGACAACAAGATGTTGAGAACAAGCTTCTAACAGAATGGGAAAACTTCACGTCTACAGCAGGCGAACAGATTGATTCATACTACACCAGGTTCTGTACCTTGATGAATGAGCTGATCAGAAACAAGTTGGAACCACGACAAATTGTGACAAACATCAAGTTCATCAACAATCTACCAGAAAATGGGGTCGATATGTCACAATTGTCAACCAAACAAAGAATCTTCATCAGGTGGATTATGATCAACTCTATGATT
>LBNU01001084.1:139874-157776 GCA_014162995.1 Artemisia annua | reverse complement strand
CATCCACAACAATTAATAACCAACCATCAACCAATAATCAATAGCTAGGTTTCATTACATCTAAGCAAACACAAGAAAAACCTAGCCTAGCATGTTAATGTAAAGACAAGCATAAGATATAATCAAACAACACATAGACATATTGATTGATTAATGGAAGACTTATCTTTAAATAAGCATGGATGAAACAAGGGTGAAAAACCCTTGAAAATACTGTAAAACTCGACCTGGGGTTTATCCCAAAGTTCTCCCAAAAGTTCTCTCTCTCTCTCATGAATGAAAAATAGAAACCAATATATAGATTTTACATCTTGACGGCGTCACGTTGTAGCCCTTAACGCCGTCACCTCGCCGCCAAAATAACTCTCGGATTATCCAGATCCAACTTTCACGCCGTCACCTTGTGATGGTCTCTGGGCCGTCTCCGTTTTCTCCAACACGTGACGGCCTAGGCGTCACAAAGGGTGACGCCGTCACTCTTTAAATCCCAAAATATTTCTGGCGCGTCTCGTGTAAACTTCATATCCACCTCTTTGTCAATACATGACGCTGTCACCTTCTAAGGTGTGACGCCGTCAGGTACTATTTCCAGCATATTTTGAGACTTTGTCGTTTTCTTCACTTTTATGCTCCAAAAACGTCCAAAATGCTTCTTTTTTCAGATTTCTTTTCCAAAGTACCTAAAATGACAAAAGGAAATGATTTAAGGCAATATTTGATCAAATAATTATGGATTAGGGCTTAAATGACCCCTTAAAAGCGTAACAGTTTTCGCCTCATCAATGGCGTCCTTGATAACCATCGGATCATCAGTCCAAACACCATCACAGATTAGACCATTAACTAAATTTTTTCTCCCCTTGCTCTTGAGTAAAGCATGGAAAAAGCGAGAATTCTCATCGCCCTCAATTGCCCATTTGATATGACTTTTTTGTTTCAATGCATCTCTTTTTCCTGATCCATCTTATGTAATTCAATAAATCTATAGCGAAAAGTTGCCCAGATTCTGCTTTTTAGTCCCATTCGACTAATTGACGCTTTAAACTTTCTGTCTTCTGAGTGTCTTTAAGTCTTTTTTCTATACTCCACACCTTGATGTCAGCCTTAAGACTTTTAATCTTTTTCAGTTATTCTTAAATTTAATGTCATCAGGACCAGAGAACATACCAGCACACCAAGAAGATAAGACCAATTCATCAAAGTCTTCATAATTTGTCCAAAAATCAAATATTCTAAATGGCCGTGGCCCATAATCACGATGGCAGTTTTTGAGGAGAATAGGGCAGTGGTCAGAGATGACTCTGCAAATAGCAGTAACAGTTGAGTCAGGCCAGAAATTGAGAAAGTTTTGCGAAACTAGAAACCGATCTAATTTGCTCATTTTTTCACCATTTCTACTAAATCTAGTGAACCGTCTCCCGCCCATTGGGAAATCGAACAAACCGTTCGTGTAATAAATTTGTTAAATGCCGATGCCTCTCTACTATTGAAAATAGATCCTTCTCTTTCGGACCTGTATCTCACCGCATTAAGATCACCAAAAAGAATCCAAACCCCTTGCCTAGACTCTATGAGACTAGACAATTCATCCCATAACTCTTCTTTATGCTAATCTTTCTGAGGACCATAGATGTTAATTAAGAAAACGGTTCCATTCATACCACTCCATTTGCCAAAGGCTCCTGAGAATGAAGAACCAACAAGAACACCCTCTTTAGCAAAAATAGAAGTATTCCAAATTGTAAGTGTGCCACCAGACGCACCAATTGAACCATTAAAAGCAAAGTCAACATTATCCCGAATCCAAAGAGAATTGAAAAAACCTGATCAAATTGTTCCATTTTCGTCTCTTGAATACCTATAACACTCAAATTTTCATGATGAATAATATCTCTAATCCAATTTTGTTTGTGAACCTGCCCAAGACCTCCACAATTGATTGACAATATATTCATTAATAACAAGACAACACCAAAAAGAGAAGTGAATCATAATGATTCATTCTTCTCCAGATCTTCACATTCTTTACCATGAATGTCAAAAATATAGCCAAGTTTATCACCAATATCTGCCATCTTTGCAGATTCGGTGGACTACTCACTTGAATGCTCATCATTTGTAGTTTGATGGCCATTGGGATTCCCGATAACAAACGGATGTGTTTTCTTAAATTTTCTCTTCTTTACATTAGCCTTCAATACTGTATCATTCTTGTTCCTTACTGCACCTTTTTACCTCACTGCTTCTAACATCATGTTAAAGCTTAATTTTCCACCGACACGATTTGCTATTGAGGGGTGCTGATGGTCACTGAAATTAACATGGGCTGAATAAGTTATACTTTTAGACATACTGTAACAACCCATAAAATCTCATCACTATCATTCCCATTACAAATACCTATAGTAGGTATTTCACAGGTAAATTTTTGCTTTTTATGTGCATTCATTACTTGCATGACTCTCTAGACCTGCTCACGTATCCACACAAGCCAAATAACTCAAAACTCACATCCTATAAACCCCTGGTATGTCAAGCATAAGATCACAACAACACCATAATAAGTAATCTACCAATCTAACATACTAAAAACCATAATAAACCCTAATTTAGCCCTAGTTAGGTCTATGTGCTTACTAAACCCTATGTGCTTAACTAAACTAGTTTGAAAGTGTCCAAGGTTTAAGTATGAGTTACCTTAGGAACATTAGGATACCTTAGGACCCTTAGGCACTAGTACAACCCATTAGAGCTTAGGTACAAGTCCCTTAGGCACAAAACCATAACTAGGTTATAACTTCCCGAAAACTAGGTCAAACCTTCCCAAATCTTTCCCATAAGCTACCACCACTTAGTATAAGCCTCTTAGGACTTAGGATTAGTCACTAAACACTCTTAGGAACCTAACTTAGGCACTAAACCTTAGGCAAAACCCTAACTTACTTTAGGTAAAACTAGGTTAAAACTAAACCTAAACCTTAGAACTAGGCTACTATAGCACCTCTAAACTAGCAACCAAGCACCCTAGAACCTTTCCCTAACCTACTTATCACCCTAGCACCTCTAAGCATCCACACAAGTAGGTGCATCACCTACTTGTCACCACCTTCAACCTCTCGACTCACCACCACCACAACCGGCCTAGGCAGCCCCCTAGCTGCACAATAGCCCATCCTCATCACCTCCTAGACCTCCCAAGACACCCTCTAGCTCTGCTTATTCACCCCTTCCCCTCCTCGACACCTCACCCCTTCTTTTCTTGCTCGCTACTCCAAACGAGCCTATAAAAGGCCTCGTACCCCTCCACACTTCAAACCATCCCATTTCCTATCTTCACCTAAAACATTCAGTATTATAGGATCCTTAGAAGATCTAGGATTCGAGTGGTGTGTGTCTTGAGGCCTTGTCGAGTTCATTTCTTGTCGAGAAACCCTAGGAAACCCTCGTTAACCATTTCCTAGTCAAGTAAGCTTTTCATTTTGATTCTATTAGCTTTAGTTTAGTCTTAGGATAGTATTAGGATGCCTTAGATCCCATAGGAACCCTTGCCTAAGCCTTGGTCATAATCATTTACTAGTTTTCTTTTTAAAACCCTAAAACCTATCGAATTGCCTTTAACATGCCATAAGCCCTTTACATAAGCTATAATCTGATTTAGGTAACTTAGATAAGCTAATATTAGTTAAACATAAGCTAGACAACCTTTTTGTTTCATAAAAATATAGTTTGCATGGAATTAGGACTAGTTTTGCAAAGTTTTCCATGCATAGGGGTATATATGGTAACTTTCTGAAAATATTAAGTCTAGGGACTATTTTTGACATTTCTTANGCTACTATAGCACCTCTAAACTAGCAACCAAGCACCCTAGAACCTTTCCCTAACCTACTTATCACCCTAGCACCTCTAAGCATCCACACAAGTAGGTGCATCACCTACTTGTCACCACCTTCAACCTCTCGACTCACCACCACCACAACCGGCCTAGGCAGCCCCCTAGCTGCACAATAGCCCATCCTCATCACCTCCTAGACCTCCCAAGACACCCTCTAGCTCTGCTTATTCACCCCTTCCCCTCCTCGACACCTCACCCCTTCTTTTCTTGCTCGCTACTCCAAACGAGCCTATAAAAGGCCTCGTACCCCTCCACACTTCAAACCATCCCATTTCCTATCTTCACCTAAAACATTCAGTATTATAGGATCCTTAGAAGATCTAGGATTCGAGTGGTGTGTGTCTTGAGGCCTTGTCGAGTTCATTTCTTGTCGAGAAACCCTAGGAAACCCTCGTTAACCATTTCCTAGTCAAGTAAGCTTTTCATTTTGATTCTATTAGCTTTAGTTTAGTCTTAGGATAGTATTAGGATGCCTTAGATCCCATAGGAACCCTTGCCTAAGCCTTGGTCATAATCATTTACTAGTTTTCTTTTTAAAACCCTAAAACCTATCGAATTGCCTTTAACATGCCATAAGCCCTTTACATAAGCTATAATCTGATTTAGGTAACTTAGATAAGCTAATATTAGTTAAACATAAGCTAGACAACCTTTTTGTTTCATAAAAATATAGTTTGCATGGAATTAGGACTAGTTTTGCAAAGTTTTCCATGCATAGGGGTATATATGGTAACTTTCTGAAAATATTAAGTCTAGGGACTATTTTTGACATTTCTTAGAAGTTATAAGTATAAGGACCCTTTTTGCAAAATTATAAAACCTTATGATAAAAAGTTAAATAGTTATAAACTTAAAAGGACTAGTTTTGTAAAAGTTATAAAGTTAAGGGTACAAATGGTAAATATAGAAAACTTATAAGTCCAAGGGCCATTTCTGCTATTTTCCTAAAATATATAAGTATAGGGACTAATAGTATTAAGTATAGATAGTTATACGTATAAATAATATAAGTATTATAAGTATAGGGTAGATTTTGTAAATATGTTAAACTATAAGCATATAAAATAAAAATATTAAAGTTAGAAGCATAACACAATACTATCGAGCTTCATGTGAGGAGTACTATGTGGATATTTCATTTTGACGAGTTTGTTGGGTTTACGATTTAAAGTGCCCTAGCTCCTCAAATGATTATTGCATATACTTCTGAATTATGATGGCCCGAACGGTGTTATGTTATAACTAAACCCTAATAATAAAATAACTCAATAGTAAGGAGCTTCATGTGAGGAGTATTAACTTCTGAATTATGATGGCCCGAACGGTATTATGTTGATAACATAATACAATAGTAGGGAGCTTCATGTGAGGAGTCTTATACTTCTGAATTGTGATGGCCTGAACGGTGTTGTGTTATATCTAAAACCCTAAAAACCCTAAGAATGATTACTTAAGAAACTTAAACTAAACAACTAAAGCTTGACATACATCCACAACTACAACAACATCAGGATACGTGAGTAAGGCAGTCTAGCTCCCGAGTCACTATTTACATAAATTAGATTTCCCTAAGCCCAAGTGAGTTTTTAGCTTTTCATAGCCTCACTTTTAAATGTTTTACAACCCTGTGAGGGGGATACATGCTTTAAACCGAATACAAGTCTTTTTCTCTGGTTGTTGCACGAGTAAACTATCTGCCACCACTACATAACTAAAATTCATGAATCTAATCGTTTGGGATATTTTACCCACGCGAACGCGATTATAGTTGATAGATCTATTGGAGTTTGACAACTCACGTTGGTATTAACATCTCTCTGGATGGTACCAATAAGTACTATATTTGAACCCACTGAAGGATTAACTTTGGCAAGTTATCCTTCCCATCCCCTCATGGTTGGGTTTGCAGACCCCATGACCCGGATTGTTAACGTGTGGTTCATGAGCTTAGTGCAACATACCCCACTCTTGATAATTGTGCATGCATCACAATTATCACACACACACAACATTTTCCCAGATGGGTGTAACAACGGAGCCCAGGGAACTTGTATTCACTAACATTTAAACCTATGATTCTCACTCAACACCTAGTGTTGACTTTTTAAGCATGTATCATAGGTATATCATTATTACGGAGATATGGCAGAAGGAGGCACTAAACTCGGAGGATTTTCAAACCTGTAACCATTCAAACACAACATATCACTTAGACTTTGGGACCTCATCAATAGTAAAAGTATATCTTTTACTATAAAAACTCTGATAATTAAATGAATGATAACTAAATTTCTATAAACGTCTCTTTTTGAGTCGTTTTCTATTACTGTAACTGTGAATCCATGAAGTAATACCCCAACCCTAAGTCCATTGCGAACCGTGAAAATGGGAGTGTTACACATACCAATACTATTTGAGTTACCATTTATATATGCCTCGAGCCCAATATCTGAAGACCCATTAATATTCACATTATCACTAACCAGCCCAAAGGAAATAGGTGATTTCTCGCAGCTAGAAACAACTCCAATATGACATGGCGAACCAGATTCGATGGGACCAGGTGATTGTAATGGATGGACCTCCCCAACAATATTGTTAATAATATCTCGTGCATTATCACCACGTGTCGAGGTTTCTGCAGCGGCGTCCACTTGTACCTCGATACTTGCATTAGCCACCTCTACTTCCGCCGGATACTCATGAGCCTGAGCCTCATTAACGGGAAAGTCCTGAACGTCTGATGAGTTATCATTTGGGATCGAGGAGTCACTAGAACTTTTTTGGTCTTCCTCATCCTTATCTTCATCTGCTACAACATGGCCACTTTCCGGCGAGAGGAATGATTCCCATCCACCAACATCATCTAAGTCATCATAATCATCATCTGATTCAAAGGCATCACTCTCCATAACCGTAGTTTCCTTGTCATTGCTACTTTCAGAACTAACTAGAACCGGCTTAGCTATTTCTTCAGATATTCTGATGTGATAAGTACGGTTGTTTAATGTTGCTTTGGTTGTTCCTTCACCGATCCCATTGTGTTGGTAAGGACAAGGACACTGATATAGTGCAAATTGAAGGATTCTAGACTTGTATTGTCGAACTCTACAATCTTCCCAATGCCCTGGGTTATTCATTCTACTGATTCTATACTCCAAGCTTGTGTTGGAATAGCTTCCAACTTACGCCGAACCAACCTTCCTGGTTGTTCTTTTCAACCTTCCCATGATTGAACATAAGTCATCCAATTGAGTAACCCATGTTTGTTACTATGTAACACGTCATCTGCTACTTCTTTTGATGGCCATTCTAATAAAATGGATAACCCACCGATATAGTGTACAGAGCAAAATCTGGTGATATTATGAAGCATTTACGACCACATATTATACAAAACGTATAAAATTACACAAAGACACATCCCAAAATCGGTGATACCATAGGAAACTAAACTACAAAAATAATAATAAAAAATAAATAAATAAATAAATAAGTACCAGCAACGGCAAATAAAACACAACTCCGAGCACACGCGAATAACATACAAACTAAAAGAAAAAACAAAATACCATACGTTAAACGGTCAGATAACAATCAGACTTCTATCTCGATCTTTGAACCACCAAAACCGCTAAAGATTCACCACTCCTTCAGCTCTATCCCAACTTATTTTGAGAAAAGATGAGATCAGCCTCTGTATATGCATAGACAGAGAGTTGAGCGTAGAAAGAAAGAGACGATGGTTGCATATGTTTTGCCAGCATGGCGATATGATAAAGAAGTGAGGGTTCACCCACATATGTGTCGAAGAAGACACATATACTACCTATTCACTATACCGCCTAATTTATAACGTATAACGGGTCAGCAAAATGTAGATGAAACAGACTGACAAAAAAACACGATGATCATTAATAGTCTAAAAAAGAAAATAGCCTAACAACTATAAAACGACATGGTAGAAACAACAGACGACTTCCGAGACCACAAAACGACGTCGTTTCACTATTTTGGCGTTTAAAACGACGTTGTTTGTACGCTTAATATATAATCGAGTAATCTTAACGATTTACTTCATCCGTCTCAAAATTATTGTCCGCATTTTTATTTTGAGAGTATATTCTTTTTGTGTGGTTGAAAACAAAAGGGGCCCAACTTTATTAACTTTATAATTATTGTCTCATGACAATAATTTTGAGACGGAGGTAGTATTAGTTAATTAAATGAAAGTTTGTCTTATTTATTTAAGGGTGCGTTTGGTATCCTCTATGGGAATGAGGAATCATACTGGTAATGATTCTAAGGGCCCGTTTGGTTTCTTGGAGGTTTAGGATTCGGTTTCGGATTCGGATTTGGATTTGGTTTAAGATTTGAATATGGAGAGAGAAAAAAATATTATATGTAAGTAAAAAATAATATTTTATAAGTTAGTTAATAAATATTATAAAAAATTAATGGTTGTGATAATTTTTTATTAATTTATTGAAAATGTTGTGAGAGAGTAAATAAAAGTAGGACCCAACCATTTTGGGTATAATTGGCCAAAAGACACCATATTAGGGTGGAATCACTTTTTACTACCATGGCCCACATAAATCCATTACTAATTTGTACCAAACAATGATTATTGGGTTTGAAAGGATTCCTTGAATCCAAAAGTACCCAACCAAACGGGCCCTAAGTGTTTGGTTAAGATGAGGGGCCCACATTATATGGGAATGAAACATGGATATTATCCATACTCCATAGGAGTTAAAAAGGGGAGGTATGGCTCTATCATACGTGAGGGGCCCACCACTACTATTAAATTCATACTCATTGTGATTCACGGCATCATGCCAAACGCACCCTAAGTGTTAATGATTTTACAGTACTTAAAATATACTGTAATGAATCTCCGATCCACAAGCAATATCACGTGACAGGGTCCTGACAAAGTTTGATGTGTCTTTTGCAGTTGCCAGCTGGCATCTTGTTGATTCCCTCCACTCCGTGGGTTCCACATGTGGTCAAAAAGTCCATCTGATGATTGCCGCATCATACGAACATGGTGAGACTGAAACAAGGAAACGCGTACGTGACCATGTTATTCCTTCCTGTTTATAGTCATGCTATCGTAGGATATTTTGCCACTTTGGATTTCAAAGTGTATGAAAATGTTCTAATTTTCTAATGTAATCACTATCTCTACTTAATTGAGGCCTATGATGAGCCAACTATCACACAAATAAACTCCATTTAGGATTGATTATTCAACAAAACTCAATCACATAAAAGTTTATTTAAAAGACTAGACGAGTACCCGTGCATAGCAACGGGATTTTATAGCGACACATAGTTTATTGATAAAAAAAGTTTATAGGTTATAAACGAAAAACAATAAAAGTTTGAAGATTTGAAAATTTAACATAATGTTTTGAAACCTGGTTCAACCCGGGTGGTTCAACCGGTTGAACCGTTCCAAGCAAAAAATGGATCGATTTAAACCGGGTCAACTTGCTAGGTTGGGTCGAAAACGGTTCAAATTAAACTGGTTCAACCCGTCCGGGTTTGAAGTGTCCCGGGTCAACCCGGTTTTTGTTTTAATTGATTGTATTTAATTTGATAGATATGTTTTTAATTGGCTGTACAATGTGAATAAATTATTGTACTTTTAAGTAATGGATAATGTTTTGAAACCCGGTTCGACCCGGGTGGTTCAACCGGTTGAACCGTTCCGGTTGAAAAATAGGTCGATTTAAATCGGGTCAACTTTCTAGGTT
Organism: Artemisia annua; assembly: GCA_014162995.1. Taxonomy (NCBI): domain Eukaryota; kingdom Viridiplantae; phylum Streptophyta; class Magnoliopsida; order Asterales; family Asteraceae; genus Artemisia; species Artemisia annua. The sequence continues at coordinate 148,116 of LBNU01001084.1, read as the reverse complement.
GGGTCGAAAATGGGTCAAATTAAACCGGCTCAACCCGTCGGGTTTGAAGCGTCCCGGGTCAACCCGGTTTGTGTTTTAATTGGTTGTATTTAATTTGGTTGTACAATGTGAATAAATCATTGTACTTTTAAGTAATGGGGTGTTTTAATAATAATATTAATTACATTCATAATTTCCTTTAATAAGATTTCAACATTTCAACATTTCAACAATATTGACTTTTCACTTTTCCACTTTGACTCTTTTTCCTTTATATGTAGTATAGATTCTTGTTTCGAGTTCCCTCGTTTTGTATTCAACTTCATATTGGAGCCTTGTTTCGAGTTCCCTCGTTTAAATAAATCAAAAAAATTTATATTATTTAAATTTAAAAGGTATAGCTTTCAACTTTTTTTTTTTTTATTTTTTTATTTATTAAATTTTTAGCTGACTCCTTGTAATAAATATACAACCCTTACCGGGAAAACCATAAATAAAAGTGACTCGGCGCAGTTAAAAAAACAAAACATGACTATAAACGCTAATGTTTTACCAAAAAATTATGATTTTTCACAAAAATTAACACTACGCCATTAAAAAACCATGGGCACCCGAGACCTCCTGAATAACTATAGTTTTGAAAATTTTAAAAACGTCTCCCGATTGATGGCAATCCGTTTTAGGATCGATAACATTGGTAGCACATTCATAGCTCATGTCACTAAATATATGAGGATTTTAGCCTATATTATAAGCATACATCTTTTATTCTTGAGTTCTATATCTGCTATGAGTGTGTCGTTGATTGCAGTGATTCTATAACTTGTACTTGTTATGCACTAGAAGAACGTAGTGAGATCACATTCATATAATCTAGGTATATTTGAGTAATAAAGAACCTTGAGATTTAACCCCAATAGATCATCCATTTTACATCTTATATGTTTAGCAAATTACACTGATTAGCTAACCACCTATTTTAACCTTTTTGTAGCACTCATTTTTATTACTCCCTCCGTCCCAAAATTATTGTCCTCCGACAAAAAACACACAGTTTAAGAAAAACCTAATTAATACAGCTTTCTCTCTTACTTTTTTGCCAAATGACAGATTTACCCTTAACCAATTAATTAACACTTCTTTAAAGTTTGTAATATTAATTTCAACTAAGGGTAATATAGTAAACTTGACCAAACTCCCCTATCTATTTTTAGTATTGGACAATTAATTTGGGACGTACCAAAAAGGAAAGATGGACAATTAAATTGGGACGGAAGGAGTAGTAGATACCCTTAGTTACACAAGCTGAGCCTTTTTTTTTTCTTTTGTTATATTCACTTAAAAATAATATATAAATATGTTAACCTTAAATCTTGCATAACCTATAGTCAAAAGTCTAAACGGTGTGTTGCTAGTTGCTTGGTATGCTGGTTATTTTTTATGATTAACAATTGGCCACACTTTGCTATTCGTATGTGCCATTTCGACAAAGACGAAGGTCAAAACTCTCTATTTGTATTTATTTTTTATTTTTTATTTTTATGTATGCTCATCTAAAGTGTGGGGGTGATATATGTGATGTATGTGAAGAAAGGAGATTCTTAGAAAAAAAAATCACCGGAAAAGTGATAATATGTGTTGAATAAAGTTGATATGTTGTTAGCCAATGGTGCTAGTATGTGATAAATATATTCTTGTGGTGGATCGATATATCAAGTATGAGCGACTTGACGAGAATAGGACGTTGCGATGACTATTATCACTTTCGGTTTTGTTGTATGTTGAGTGACTAGCAACATAGGTATTATTTTTATTTAAAACCAATCCCATTTAAATATACTATGCCTAATCCATACCCTTATTAAACCGTAGCCTAGCATTATAACCTTAATAAAATACATCTTTTGATATTTACACATGTTGCTTATGCCACATCAGTGTAGTTTTGATACTTGTACGAGCCTATGGTATGAATCATGACTGAGCATTTGAATGTGATTTCTTTATACTCTCCATAACTAAATTTTAATTAGTGTTGAGTGAATTATATTTCATTTCTTTTTGAGAGGTGCTTATATATGTTATCAAAGCTTGAGAATCATTAGGTATTGTCAAAAGTCTTGAATTTCCGCATAGAAACTCAAACGGTAAATCATTCTTTTACTCTTATATTCGAATGATTATGATTCTTTTCTGGAACACATTCTTGAATTATATTAGAAATGTTTTACTTGAATTCTGGATTTGGTTGAGGGTAAGCAAAGTTCAAGTGTGGGGGAATTTGATAACGCTCAAATGCAATATGTTTTTATAGATGTTACCGTAGTTTTTATGTATGTATCTTAACTTTTTGTATGAACTTATGGTACTTAAATGAAGTAAGTTTGTGAATTTAGGTTCATTGAAAGCCATGGTAAAGAAACAGAGTAAAAAAAAGAAATGAAGATAAAACGAAGGATCGTGTAAGAGTTAGTCATTTCCCGACATACCACTACTCAAACAGCTTCAATTTACCTACACGAGCACCAAATTGGTTGGTTCAAGATGCTACCATAAGGGTAGAAAAAGCTCAACAATTTGGAAGTTTTACATTATTTAAAGAAAAGTGGAAAAACCGGCGGTTTGGGTATAAAACCGCCGGTAAAGGAGCGTCCGAAGTTTTGCCCGGAGAAGATCCATTTTCCGGCGGATTGGGTTTGAAACCGCTATAAATGGGGTGAAACTGCCAAAAAAATACAAAAGGCAAATTCCGGCAGAATTGGATAATTTCCGCCGGGCTGTTACAGGAAAAGTTGCATTTATTGAAGCATTTAGCTTAATTAATTTCCCATGGCCGGTCATTTCCTCAATCATAACTCTTGGTACCAAAGGGTGGCAAATTCCATTACACCATAAGGAAATTTACCTATATTCTCTATCCCAAAAGATCCAAATTTTCCTATCCAAAATCAGTGAAGGATTTACAAGGCTTGGAGGAAGTGTTGAGTATTTTTATACTTTGCTTAGGAGGATTAGGTTGATTAGAGGCTCAAAGAGTAGTCATAATCGTTGTTCATACCTTGTGTTAAACAAAATCTAGGTAATTTTTCTATTCACTTTTTATGATGTTCAAGTTTATAAAGATTGTTGAATTTGTGAAATTTGTTCTTTTCATTATGGAGTAATTTTCTTAACTTGTTTAGACAAATGTGAACTATGATATTGGAGTGTTTGGCTACTTCTAGTGATTTATGAATTATGATTTTGCTTTTAAGTTTGGTTTGATTGAAACTTGTCACATTTGTCTTGTTAATAAATAATGAAATAGATCTATGGGTCGAAAAGAATTTCCACTAGTGATTTGTTCCAAAGTATTAGTACACGGATATCTTTGGTTTCACATAAGTGATGATCATGAGATAAACATGATAAATAGACTTGTAGCAATTGAATTTAAAAGTATAGGTCGAAAGGGCTCTTTGAACATATTGGCTAAATGACATTTCTCACAAATGGAACTCAATGATACGGTTTTGATAATGATCATAGGTAGAAAGGGTTCATTGTTTTAGATCATCATATATGCAAATTTCATGATTTGACCATTTGAATTGGAATTTGTATGATTTGTTATCACTACAAATATCTCGAATATGCAAGCACTCCATTAGCATATGGATCATAGTCTAAACAAGTATTTTATTAGTATTGGTTGCAAATTGGTAGATTTCATCATTGATCATTTTGGTATTTTGACCCAAAATCAAAATAGCGCAGTTGTATTTTTATTTTATCATAAACTAGTTTCTTGGACGACTTGGACTTACCATGATCTTGCTATGAATGATAAGGGTATACTTGCCCGAATGTGATTTTAGTTGATTGATTTGGTAATTCTTATTTATAAATTTAGAACTTTTAAGACACATTAACGGTCATGGTGGTGGTAGCGGTATAGGGTTGCGACAGTGGCGACGGACCGACGACTGTAAATGGTTGTGCTGGTGGTGGGTGTACATATTAAAGAGAGACTGATGAGTATAAAATTTTAGAGAGATAAGATTATAGTGTTTGTGGTTCAGATTATATAGTTTGTGCTTGTTGTGCAGACTGGTTTTGTATAGAAATACATGAAATGACAAGAATACCCTCCTATTGAAAGTCAAACTAACGACGTTAAAGAAAATGGACCAAACCCGAAAGGTGTTGCACTCCTTGAACCAAACTCGGGACCCTTTTTTTTTTTTTTAGTTTCAGACAGTTAACGAAATACCCAACAAACCAGAAGGACTAAAAATATAGTTAGCTCTAACATATACATATAGGTTATTGATTCCCACATATACTATTTTAGACCAAGTGTGTGGTCCCTCATGCTCGCATTTACCTTCTTAATAGTCACGTTAACCATCACGATATACGCTTAACTCGCTTAAACACACGTACTACTTCTCTTAAACACACAAAACATTCTCACCTTTGAAAGTTACTGGTGACACCCCTCATCGTTGAGATGCACAAATTCGATCCTAATGCATGCAGATGCATACTCACAGGGGTGGTGATCGAAGTGTGAAAATATGTCCTCACTCGTGAAGATAAGTCACTGGGTGGTTTTAAAGATAGGAATAAGTGCTAGTTTCGGTCAAAAACTTGTCAACGACACGCATGATTACAATTACGGATATATGGTGTATTATTATGAAAATAGACCAACCACTTGTTGATACATCAAAGTGTGCATTTTTTTTTCGTACAATTCTTATTTGAGTCTAACGTTCCTTTTATTATATCTAGCCAATGTGGTTTATACTCCGTAATAATGAAAGAAACATTCGAAGCAAATCTAAAATAAAAATATATAGTATTTTAATTGAATATACACATAATAAAAAGATGGGCAATATTGTAAGGTTGATGGGTATTTTGTACGCTTTCTTTGATCGTAAGTTTGTATCTTTGTACGTTGATTAAAATGATTCGGAGAAAGAAGTCAAAAAATTAACCAGTCTCCAGCTGGTGACGCGTGGGTATGTCAACACATTCTATGCTGTATGGGCCGCGTAAAGTCAAATCAAATATTTTTATTGTGGTACACCATTTTATACACTACTAGACTAGATTTTTCGCTAAAAGACAAAAGTTGATGGAAATCCACAAGAGCTTTGTTATATCCTCTACTATTTCCTCTTACAAATCTTCCTACACACACAATAATATTATATAGTTTTTTCTCACTCATTCTCTCTCTGCATTTAAACCGTCAATTCTGACAAGTGTCAGCATCCTGTGAGTAGGCACATTTGCACTTTTTCTAAACGTTGTATATACTGGTGGTGGAACAGATGCAAAAGTTATCAGTGCACAAAATATTAATAAAACGGAAAATTGAATAGAAGGTGCATATTCAATAGTTGGGTTTTATAGAAAACAGTTAATATTGATAGTAACATTGATAGTAACAATAAACTGGTGGTATCACACATTTTTAAATTGCATATAACAATAAACTGTTAATATTGATAGTTACATACTATACATGACAAAAATCCAGTTGTATGGATTAAATATCCTTTTAATTTTATGTTGTCTCGTAATGAAATTTTCGATGAATAAGGAACACGATAAAACGTGATTGCCATTGTTATGAAATCGACGTGATACGATGACACCTTACTATAAGAGTATGAATTAAATGGCAAACAAGATAAAAACAATTTTTTCACTTTATTTTGTAATTCTTATATCATGTGTGATATGCCCTACCCAATGAATCCTGCCAATCTTTTTTTGCTAACCGACACTCTTGATAAATTGTAAATTTTGTTTTTGTTATGGATAATTATTAGTGGATGTCCATATAACCCATAATAGGCCCATGGCCCATGTTAGCTATTAGGGTTTTTGCCCTAATATATGTCTATATATACTCTTTGTAAATCTTATAGTTAATGATTAATAAGAAGAATATTCATTCCCTCAATTCTTGTTCACAATACGTTATCAGCACGCTCTACGATTTGGTTCGTTTTCTTTACTCACAATTTAGTACGGTATGTCTGCAATACCTTTATATTATTATTTATTCATAGTTACTCCGTATTTTGTCGTACTTTCACTTATCAAGTCATAGATTACCAGCAAAGCTATGCATTCTATCGTTCCGTAAAATAAATAAATATAATTCATGGGGTCATGTGTTATCTTTTTACTATATCATAGTGGTTACTTTATATGATAGATAATTTATCGAATATATATCTGATCTTCAAGTGATTCGTATATGCCTATTAAAACATCCATTAAATTTTGTTTCCTTAAGAATATAACCTATAAGCTCATGTGTTTGATTAATGATTATTCATATATTAAATTATACAGTATGTATTAGTTTTATAAATTGATTTGGTTTTATATATATGCTTAGTATTGAACTGTATGTTGGTCACTATATATATTTGTTTGCATGTTTTATTTGATTTGCTGTGTTCTATAAGGTGAATCACGGTTTGTATGTTTTTTCGCCGCTACGCACTTTGCTTTGTTTTATGAGATGATTTGTTTTCGCATCAGAATATAACATATATATATTTTTTGATGTTACTGTGATCGCAACATAGTAGAATCATTGTATGTTTTGATTTGTTTATTACTTGTTTTGTTTTCACATATTATATCACTGTTTTATAATATAATTCATTGGTTGTTATGATGAGTTGATTACATGTTTCTTAACTTTTATATCACCTAGTGTTTTGTTATTATTATTATTTTTTTCTCGTCTTGTACGGTATATTTTCGACTCTCATTCTTTGTTAAAACGTACTCACTTAATAATTTACTATTCATAGTTTATGCTTTGATCTGTTTTTAAATCATAACCGGGACACGAAAACATGTTTTGATTAGACACGTGTAGATTTATTTTTAAATTGTAACCACGCGTTTTTCTTCCAACCTAAACACATCTTATCATATGTATTATGTATTATTTTAATCCCATGTAATTTATCAGTATAAATATAGTTCCATATATATACGTTGTGATATATAGATTTATGTGTTACAGTAGTTTGTCACATGCTTTCATTTGATTTGCTTATTGTTTAACTTGCGTATGACTAATCTATTATTTGATTTATTTGTCCTATTTTCCTGTGTAATTTTATTTTCTTTCGTTTGTTGTTTTCTTTAGAATTATACTTATTGGCACATAATTAGCAATTTTAGTTATCTATTTATTAACATGCATGTACTATGAACATATAGTTTATCATGGAGCCAAAGCTTGCAGATTTAGAAATTATGGCTTTAGACATAAGTGGAAAAAATTATTTGTCTTGGGGGTTGGAAGCCGAGACATACTTGGATGCACATGGGCTTGGGGATACAATTCAAACGGGAAAGGTAACAACCGCTATGCAAAAGGCTAAGGCATTGATGTTCCTACGCCATCATCTCCATGTGGACTTGAAAACTGAATATCTTACTGTCAAAGATCCACTAGTCCTTTGGAACAAATTAAATGACAGGTATGACCACCAGAAAAATGTGATTTTGCCTAAGGCACGTTATGAGTGGACCCACTTAAGATTACAAGATTTCAAAACAGTGAGCGAGTATAACTCAGCCATGCACCGTATTACTTCCACGTTGCTATTATGTGGGGACCAAATCAGTGATGCTGAAATGTTGGAAAAAACTTTCTCCACATTTCATGCTTCTAATATACTATTGCAACAACAGTATCGAGCCAAAGGTTTCACAAAATATTGTGAATTGATATCATGTTTGCTTGTGGCCGAACAAAATAATGAACTTTTAATGCAAAACCACGAGAGTCGTCCAACTGGTGCTGCTCCGTTCCCGGAAGCAAACGTGGCAACATATAATGATTATAGTGGAGGTCGCGGTCGTGGATATGGCCGTGGACGAGGACGCGGACGAGGTTATGGTCGTGGTCGTGGTCGTGGTCATGGTCAAGGACGTGGATTCGGTAGAGAAAATTATCATGGTGTTCAACATGATGTTCAGTTTAAGAGTACAAGTAGTCACAAGAAGTGGCAAGATAAGGAAAATAATGAAGGAGATGAAAAAGAAAAGAACATAATAGCGGATTCATGTTATCGTTGTGGCACTTTTGGTCATTGGGCAAAGCAATGCCGTACACCCAGGCATCTAGTTGAACTTTATCAAAATTCTATCAAGAACAAGGGAAACGGGGTAGAGTCAAACTTTGTTTATGATAATAAAAATGATATCCCCGATGGTCCTAAAGACCATA
>LBNU01001084.1:88608-107893 GCA_014162995.1 Artemisia annua | reverse complement strand
GGTTTACATACAGAGTTTATATAGGTTATGGAAAGTCATGAGTGAATGGATGCAATGGTTACTTTTGGTAAAAAGTCACACCCATTCACATATAACTGTCATGGTCGAATTTAACCACCATAACCATAATAACTGTCAACTTATGACATGTCAGCAATCCTAGGATTTCAACCTTATTGGTTGAAATATATGTCTTACATAATTACATTAAAAATATACATAAATACAGAATCTGTAGCACTAGCAGAAATGGAGCATTTGGACTTATAGAAATCCAACACTCCTCCCTAAGTGCAAATGTTCAATCTTCTGGCTTGATCTAGATCATGACTGAGAAGTCATCCTTGTAATCTCTAATTCCAGTCCCTTGTTTTGCTTTACTTGTTGTTCCTTCTTTAAAGTAAGTGCTGAATTGATTGTCTTGAGAATCATCAGTGGTGTCTTCTAGTTTTACACCAAAATGTTCAACCTTCTTCTGAATGTCCAAAGTGGGATAATCTGTCACAAGATCTTCATGATCATCTTGGCATTTCTCTTTGCCCTTAGAAGCATAATTCGTTGCCTCATGATGTGACACCCTTGCTGTCTTATAGAAGCAGTTAAAAACATTCAAGTATGTGTTGTAACATTCTTTTAAATCTTGTCCAAATTTCTTATCAAGACCAAGAGTTTCAGCAACAAAAGAAAATTTGTTTGAAAAATTTACACTAAGATATCCTCCTAGTGATTCAATAATTTTATGCAGATCCATTAAATGGATTTCCACTCCATTGATTTTGGGTGGTAAGGACCCTGGCAAGTTTCTTTTAAGATATGCAGAATAGAACCATGTATATGCTTTTATAAAATTTCCTCTACAAACATTCCATTCATGACTGACTAAATTATCATTTTTAATTAAGTCTAAAAATAAAATGCAGTCTTGGAATGAAGTAATAGGAATAGGAAAGTTTGCACCTTTTTCAAAAGCATACTCATTATCTTCTGTATTCAATGAGTTTTGTGGACACATGTAATCTTTGTGGCCATTTTCTTCACAAATATTGCATTTGTGTACAAGGGTGAAAGCAGTTTGATCTTCCTTGTTCTCTTCATTGGAATCAAGCATTTTGAAGTAGCCATCCAAGTATTCATTCTGTCTTTTGTTCATCTTGTTCACATCAAAATGACAATCTGCAGGGGATTTGAACATTGGAATAGGTTTACACCTATTACCTTTGTAAGAAAGTTCAAGTCCTTGTGCATCCATCTGTTTGGCAGAGAGTATGTTAAGAGATATCTCTGGTGTGTAATACACACCAGGAATGATGAATAATTCAGTCCCAATTCTGATTTGTATTTCACCCACCCCATGTATAAACATGAGTTTTTTCTGTTCTTCAATTTTCTCAACAGAAAATCTCTCCTTCAGTTTTGTGAATAGATGCATGTCAGAGCAAACATGTCTATCTATGTGGTTACTCACATACCAAATCTGATTCCATCCTTGTTCATCCGTACCTTCAACCATAAAATCTGTAGGAATGTGTATGTACTCTGGGTATGTGATTTGGGTTTGTGTTTTGTCTGTGAGGATCCCTAGGCCAACATCTTTAGTGAGTTTTTCACCATTCTCACTGTTTCTTGCAATATGCCCTCTCAAGTTGCATTTGAAACAGACATAATTCTTATGTCTCTCCAAGTTTGAGTTTTTCAGTGATAACTTATTGTTATACACTTGAACTTCCTCAAGTTTCTTCTTTAGCATCTCCTTGCAATCTCTTGAAATTTGCTTGATTTGATTTCCTAATGCAATCTCAGTATTTCTCTTGATTTTTCTGTGAATAAAATCAAGTTTGGTTCTGTTGGTTGTGTTTCTCCCAGGGTTTTGGCTCTGATGCCACTTATTAGAAGTGCCAACAGAATTGTGATTGGGATGAGACCACTTGTGTTCAATATAGGAGTTGGTATTCACCATTTTGTCAATATGGGTGAATCTGTGTAAAATGTGCAGAGATAAAAGGGTGTTTGGTATAACGAAATTTGGAGGGAAAAGATGCAAGATATAACTGTAAAAGATAGATTGATTATTAAAATGGTTTACATACAGAGTTTATATAGGTTATGGAAAGTCATGAGTGAATGGATGCAATGGTTACTTTTGGTAAAAATTCACACCCATTCACATATAACTGTCATGGTCGAATTAACCCACCATAACCATAATAACTGTCAACTTATGACATGTCAGCAATCCTAGGATTTCAACCTTATTGGTTGAAATATATGTCTTACATAATTACATTAAAAATATACATAAATACAGAATCTGTAGCACTAGCAGAAATGGAGCATTTGGACTTATAGAAATCCAACAACACATGTATGCTTATTCGAACAACTAACTTTTGCTATTATGAAGTAATTTTGAGTGACTGGTGAAATATTGGGGTTTATATGTGGCTGAATGGTGAGTTGGTGATTTTGAAGTTTTTATTGTTTGAAGCTAGTTATTAGGGGTGTTATTCGGGTCAAGTCGGGTTGAGGCTAAAATAAACATACCCGAACCCGGCCCTATTTAGAACTCGGGGTGCACAATGTAAGGATTTCCACGCCGATTTAATGCATAACTCAAATCGACCTGCTTTACTGTAAATGGGAAATTGTTGGAACCATTTTTACATCGTGAAAACTAAAGCCATATAAGATTGATTACAAATGGCATGCTAAGACAAAGTTAAACAAACTAAACTCGATATAAAAGAAAGAAAAAAAAGGAAATTGTGCCCAACCCATAGGACGGGTTAAATTTTTTTGACAAATACTTGGTATTGACTAACCTTTACTCATTAACATTGACTTGGAAAAGTAGATATCGTGATTAAACAAACATTAATAATGTGGAAATTAACTGTTCCCAAACCCATAGGATGGGTTAGAATTTTTTGACAAAGACTTGGTATTGACTATCGTTTACTCTTTGCCATTGACTTGGAATATCAGAAGGTTTTGTGTATGCATATATACATGATCATTACCAATTATATATCATATGATAAATTTTGAGTACCTATTTTTAAATTTTGATGATCAAACGAGCATTAACAATGTATCCTACTTCCTCCACAAATCTTACTGTTCATATGCACAATTTCACTTATGTGCTTATGATGCTCATTTTTGTGTTAGCAAAAACCAGTGCTAATGATTTCAACAAATCAAGAGAAGCAGAAGCTTTGCTTGCAACTAATTGGTGGGGAGATAGAAATGCTTCTTCAGATCATTGTACTTGGCCTCATATTATATGCAATGAAGAAGGAAGTGTCTTTGGGATATACTTTTATGGTGATGATAATGAAGATCTAGGTGATCTGAGAAGTCTTGACTTCGCTTCATTTCCAAACCTTGAGTATCTTATTATTCATACCTGCAAGCTTGAAGGAAGCATCCCGGAGCAGATTGGTTTGCTATCAAACTTAACATATCTTGACCTTTCTAGTAATCATCTCACAGGTACATTGCCTGACTCGTTTGCCAATCTCACCCATTTGAAATACCTTTTTGTAATGACCAAGAATCAGTATTCAGGAGGTCGGGGATGCTCGAAATAAAGGTTAAACATGGTATATTAGATTAAAGAATTGGGGGAAGATGTGTGTGTTTTCTAGAGAGAGAAAGAAGGAAAAACACACACACTTATTATTACAAATGAACATCCACCTCTCCTAGTTGCAACTAGGAGAGTATTTATACTACAAGTCACGTAAACTAAGTCCTATTGACAGAACTAGTCCTTGTGCTTTGCTACTATTGCAATTTCCACATATAACATTATTTTCAAGGCTAACAATCTCTCCCCAAAGTAATGTTATATGGGAATTGCTTACAACGTTCCCTACAAGCACAATTAAGTAAAATACAATACAAAACATAAGCACAGCAGCATTGAGAGTGGTCTTCAAGCACCATAGCTTCACTTATACATCTGAGTCTTCTCGGCTGCCATCACTTTGCTTGTAGAGGAACAATGTGAGCGAATCTAATTAGGGATTAACAATGGCCAATACAATACACTCTCCCCTAATTAGTGCTCTCCCCCAAACTGACAACATCTCTGATGAATGCCCTAACTCTGAAGAAGTCTTTTATGATAAACACATGCGAACCGTCTTTAGTCTTCAAACATGCAGCGGAATATGTAAAACGACTGTAGACTCGACCTTCTTCAGGATTTTCTGTTCGGGGGTACAATGTATCAACATCTTCATCTTCACCAAATGCATTCCAGCTATCTTATAAATCAGCCCATAACGTACACATGTAATTAACAAAGGTAGAAACGGTTCAGCCTGGTCACATGGACCTTTAGTACTTCATAAAGTACATATTTAGTTCACATTTCTCTCCCCTGATGATTGCGATCTCATCGAAATCAGCATACCAATGTGTATATGTAGTTGTAACCGGAAGCACCTTTAGAATAGACTATAATCAGCACGTGTGAAGATGTCGATAATCCCAATCTACTAACGATACCATATGAAATTGTCTAACTCTTTATCAACCTCTGAATGAACAACGACGGCTATTTCCATTAACCCCATAAGGAAGAACTCAATATGACGAACTTGAGAATGAAGTAAGATTCCCCAGACTTGTGACTTAAGCTTGTGGTTCGTGTAGTGACTAAGAACGGTGTAGAGAGTTCGTACACCATCGAATCCCTAAGTACTCAATACTCTTCAACCAACCAACCATCAAGTATGAGACATAACACCTCTTGATTATCCACAACTACGTGTGACACTGAGCACTACAACGTAACTCCTTTAAGTGATAGTTAACTAGGTCTTCGTCCGTCCACCCCTTGACCTATGAAAACTAGATAAACCAAGTCGTCGTCACCATTAATGTAACCCCTAGGTTAACATATTTATGTGCCCAACAAGTCATCTTCGCGGAATGGAAGAAAGAAAGAAGATGAAATAAGTACACATCCATAAAACTTCACTTCAAACCCAAATAGATAATAAAGAATTCTCCTTGTAGTCACAAACTTGTGATATTAGCCATCGTCATTGTATTATGATTCTTGCTCAGGATCTTTTTAAGCAAAACATGGTGTGTTTTGAGGTGTGATATATTGGTATTTATGTAATGAAACAACTAAATGAATCATGTTCTGTATACGGTCTACCAATAATATCATGTATCGGGTGAGGTGGTATTAGGGTTTAGGTTTAGTGATTTCATATTTTTCCCTCCAAAAATTGAAGATGAAAAAATTTTCACCCAAACTTTGAAAATCACTACGAAATGCTAGTCTAAGGTTGCACGAAAAATTTGAGTTTTAAAAATTTTTACGCCAAATTTTACCGAAAATTTTGAATTTTGGCCAAAAAAATTTGAATTTTTGGTCAAAATTTTCAACGTTATACCAAATTTTGAATCTCGCGTAAAAATTGAACGTTTAAGCTCCCATAGAAAATAAATTTTACTCAAATTTTCCCGCCAAATAAATTTTACTCAAATTTTGAATCTCACAGGTGTTTCGTTTGCCAATCTCACCCGTTTGAAATACGTTGATCTTTCAAATAAGTATATCACACGTTTTTCGTTTGCCCATCTCACCCGTTTGAATTACCTTGATCTTTCTAATAACTATCTCACAGGTAAATTACCTGTGTCGTTGGCCAATCTCAACCGTTTGAATTACCTTCATCTTTCTAATAACAATCTCACAGGTAATTTAATTGTCTCAATTGCTAATCTCACCAGTTTGGAAAACCTTGATCTTTCTAATAACTATATCACAAGTGTTTCGTTTGCCAATCTCACCTGTTTGAAATACATTGATCTTTCTAATAACACTTTAACTGGCATTCTCCCAGCTCAGATTGCGGGTTTGAGAAATTTATATGATCTGGATCTTAGTGGCAACAACTTTATTGGTCAAATCCCTTCATCTTTTGGTTCCATGGTTAATCTCACCAACCTGGACCTGAGCGCAAATCAACTGAATGGATCAATCCCACCAGCACTTATAACTAACTTGCATAAGCTTGAAACGTTGGACCTGAGTAATAACAATCTTCATGGTCCAGTTCCCTCAAGAGCTAATTTACATGTTTCCTTCACAAGTTTAAGAGACCTCAATCTTTCTCATAATAATTTCAATGTTTTTATTCCATCTCAGCTAGTGAGGTTGAAGAATTTGGTAACGGTAGATTTTAGTCAAAACCAGTTAATTGGTTCGATCCCATTATTTCTTTATTCCATGGCCAATCTTACCAACTTGACCTATCTTTCATTTCGTGGGAATCTACTCACAGGTAAGTTACCAGTTTGGCAAACCAATCTCACACAATTAGTAAACCTTGATCTAAGTCGAAACAACTTTACGGAACTCATCCCGCCATCTTTTGATTCATGGTCAATCTCAATGTTCTCAACTTGAGCAACAACAATCTTGATGGTCCAATTCCGTCAAGTTTTGGTAATCTAAGCCAACTGCAATTTTTGAACCTTGCCAAGAATTCTATCAGTGGGCCTATTCCCCTAGATATAGCATATTTGAGGAAGTTACGACATTTAGACCTTCATCATAATCGTTTGTCAGGAAACATGCCGTTTGGTAATCCCTGTTCTCTTGTGTATCTAGACGTTTCTAGTAATCTGATGACGGGAGCTATCTCAAGTGTATGTGATTGCAGAAACTTAGAATACTTGGACATTGGTGGTAATCATTTTGTTGGAAAAGCACTTAATCAGGGCGACTTCCCACACTTATTGTTTTCATATCAGTCTCAAAATCATCTTAATGGAGAAATGGGTTGCCCATCCAATAATCTGACAAGTGGACAATCAGAAACCAATGAACATAAGCGAAGAAAACAACACATACCCCGTTTGACCATTTTTGTTCCCATTATCGTTGGAATTTGCTTCTTAGTGGTTGCGTATTTCATTTACAGTCGTAAAAAGGCTACCACAAAGAAAATACAGCCTGAAATCACAAAACACGGAGATGTGTGCACGATAATGAATTATGATGGAACAATTGCATATGACAACTTCATCACAGCTACAGAGGATTTTGACCTTAAATACTGCATTGGAACTGGTGGCTATGGTAGTGTTTACGAAGCAAAAATGCCTAATGGTCAAACATTTGCTTTGAAAAAACTTCATACCAGCCTAAGACACAAAAGCATTGTGAAACTCTATGGGTTTTGTTTGCATAACAAATGCAATTTCCTTGTATATGAATACATGGAAAAAGGGAGCCTATTTTGCACATTGAGTGACGATGAATCAGCTGTTGAAGTGGATTGGATGAAGAGGGTGAACATAATCAAAGATGTAGCCCATGCTTTAGCTTACATGCATCACGATTGCAATCCGCCTATCGTTCATAGAGACATATCGAGGAACAACATTCTTCTAAACTCGGAAATGGAAGGATTTGTTGCTGACTTTGGAGCAGCCAGATTGCTTGACCCCGATTCATCCAACCAAACAGTCATTGCAGGAACTTTGGGATACATTGCTCCAGGTAGTTACATATACTGTTACGCTTCTTAAGTATAATTACGTCTAGCTAGTAGCAGCTAAACTTTGCTAACATTCTTTTTTGTATGTGATCATTTAGAACTTGCATATAGCATGGCTGTGAACGAAAAATGTGACGTGTATAGCTTTGGAGTGGTGGCACTTGAAACAATTGGAGGGAAACATCCCGGAGAGCTTCTATCATATTTCAACTCTTCTACCAGTCATGGTATGATGTTGGAAAATATATTGGACCAGCGTCTCTCTTACCCAACAGACAGGCTAATCGAAAAGGAAATTATCTGTGTTTGTCATGTGGCATTGGCATGCATTCTCACAGATCCAAAGGCTAGGCCGACCATGAGAAACGTTTCAAATGAATTATCGCGTTGAGGATATCATGATTCAGTTTGTGATATGGTACTTGGAGGCTGTGATATGGTACTTGGTATCCAATGGTTAACTACTTTGGATGACATCAAGTGGAATTTTAAGAAATTGGTCATGGAATTTGAGTACCAAATGAAGAAGGTTATTTTGAGGGGTACTAGAGATATTACATTGCATTGGATGCAGGGGAAAAAGGCTCACAAAGAACCTGAGTACAAACAAGCTGAGTTGTACTGTATGAAGTATTGCATATACCCTGTATCATGTTGTCAAATGGAAGGGAAGGATGGTGACAGTGTGGAAGTGGAATCAATTGTGGGTGAGTTTGAAGAAGTGTTTGCAGTACCTACTGAGTTGCCACCTCATAGGTCACATGATCACAAAATACCCCTTATGCCAAACACCNTAAGTCTTGAAGAAAGTGTTTGCGTACCTAACGGATGTTGCCGCACCTCATAGCGTTCACATGGATCACAAAATACCCCTTATGGCAAAAACCCCTCCAATCAATATTACCCCATATTAGGCCACCCACCAAACCAGAGGAGGCCATTGAATGATGGTGAAGCGAATTACTTGATTCAGTTTGATAAGAAACAGTCAAAGTTTCATTTCTCATTCACCCCATCTGTTAGGTCAAAAATGAAAGGATGGTTCAGGGGAAGGGGGGATGTTTGTGACGTAAGGCAATTAGAATAGGTACACTGTGAAGGACAAGTTTACCTATTCCGTATTGAAGAATTGATTTCAATGACTTAATGGTCTCAACTGTGTTCACCAAAGCTTGATTTGAGGGTCAGGATATCATCAAATAAAGGATGCATTTGATGATGATTGGCAAAACAGCTTTAGAACCAGTGAGGGGCCACTATGAGGTTTCTATTATGCCTTTTTGGGTTGAACAAATGCAGCCTTCTACCCTTCCAATCATTGATGAATACAGTGTTTAAACCGTTTCCTGAGAAAGTTGTGTTGTTAGTTTGCT
This sequence comes from Artemisia annua, assembly GCA_014162995.1. Classification (NCBI taxonomy): domain Eukaryota; kingdom Viridiplantae; phylum Streptophyta; class Magnoliopsida; order Asterales; family Asteraceae; genus Artemisia; species Artemisia annua. Next base: position 98,988 of record LBNU01001084.1, on the reverse strand, counting down.
TTGATGATATTTGGTCTATAAGTAAAACTCGTGGAACATTGTTTGATCATTTGGGCCAAGTTTTTTTGCAAGTATATGAAAGACAATAACCTGTTTGCTAAAAAATGATTAACGTGTTCATCCCTTGCTGTACCAAAAGTAGATACTTGGTATCATATATTTAGTGGTGAAGGTGGGCAACTGATCCAAGCAAAGTAGAAGCTATGCAGAATGGCGCTATCGCCACTACAGTGAAACAGTTAAAGAGTTATTTTGGGTTTGACTGGATACTATAGAGATTTTATCAAAGATTATGATGCAATTAGTCAACCTTATTTTTGAACAGGCTTTTTTATTGAAGAGATCTCATCTTGTATGGTCTGCTAGCTGAGCCAGCATGTCCCTTAAGTTGGAAAGAAGCAATGATGAAGGCACCTGTACTGGGATTCACTCTGAAATTTGATCAAGAGCTTTGTTGGTTGGAACTAATGCAATCAGGTAATGGTATAGGGGCAGTTTTGGTGTCAAATGGTTCAATCCATTGCTTATTTGAGTAAAACTCTATGTGCAAAAACAAGCTATGTTCAAACATTATGAGAAAGAATTTTTGGCGTGTACTTGCTGCCATTGGACACAAGTGGAAAGGGTATTTACCTTGAATAGGCTCTTAAGATAAAGCACTCAGATCATTTTTAGTCCAAATACTTTCAATCAGAATTGACACTCCTTTCCAACAACAATGGCTTACCCGAAACCTACTTGGGTTTGATTATGAAATTGCATACAAGAAAGGATGTGTTAATGCAGTTTGCTTTGATGACTTTTCAAGAGTCATCAAGGAGCTGAATATGGGAAATGCGTGGTAAGTTTCTGTAACCAGTTGATGTGATGGACAAGGTGAAAGCTAGTTGCAGGAATGATGATACTGCTGCAAAATGTCGATCAGCAATAAAGCATCACAGTTATACTGGCAACACAGTTGACTTTTGGACAATGGCATTTGAGAAGAAAAGGGAAGGTAATGGTTGCAATGATGTTGCCATTAAAAACCAGGTTGGATTGATACTTTCACAATGATGTCAATGGGTGGTCCATTCAGGAGGATACAAGTAAATACTCAGGAAGATTGGGTCAGTGTTCCTATTGGAATGGGAATGAAGAGAAGTGAGGCCAATGTAAAGAATCGTGATTTTGTCGCAAAGACAAAAACCGATCTTAGTGCATATCCGCGTCTAATTACAGCCTTTGCCACATCCAAAACAAGCGTATGGACTGAACTCTCTATGGACGCTTTATTGGGAGAAATTGCCTTAATTCACATGGAAAACAGTTCATAATGGTAGTGGTGATAGCTTAGTAAATTATGCACATTTACGCCTTTATCCACACACCATTCACTGGGCCTAGTGCAATGTGGCTCAAGTTTTTGGATGAGAGTGTTTATAATTGCATGGGGTTGCCATATGCCCGATCATTAAGCTGACAGAGATAAAGTTTTCTTTGAGCAACTTTTGAAGGACTGTTTTGGTACCTTTCTGAAGGGTGAAATTGCAAACTATCCTCAGGCATACCATCCACAAACAATGGCTCAAACGAGGTTAGTCAACAGATTGTTTGGGTTGCTTACTTAAGCATGTATGCTGTTGGCTGAGGCAAACCTAAGGACATGGCTGCCAATGCTTCCTATGGCTGGGAGTGTGCCTTACAATACCAACTATCACACTGCCTACTCAAACCATCTCCTTATGAATCATGTAGCGGACAAACACACCAGTTCACATGCCTTATATTCCTGCTGTGATAGTAGGGTTGGAAGGAAGGTTGATAGAACTCTACAAGCCCAGAGACAATCTTATACAAGATGCCTCAAGTTTCTCTAAGGATCTCAATGATAGAATGCAAGCTCAAGCCCAACAAACACAGGGACTGGACAGACAGTTTAGTGTGGGTGATTGGTTTACTTAAAACCTCCAACCTCACGGCAAGTGACTGTCAAGAACAAGGGCAACAACATAAGGTTTGTTGCAAAATATCATGGTCCTTTCAAGTGCAGAGAGAATAGGGAGGAGCTTACAAAAACTGGACTTTGCCTTAGTCCAGTCAAATACACCCAGTTTTCACATATTCTCAGCTCAAGAAATGTAAAGGAAACCATCAGTCATATGGGCGTTTGCCACATTCTAAAGGAAGATGATTGTTATTATTCAAGCACCAAGCCATTTGGGACAGAAGATTGGGAAAGCTCAACATAAAGCTGTGAGTGTTATGTACTGGTACATGGACAAACAGAGTGTGAGAAGCCTACTTGGGAAGTTTATGCAGATTTGATTGCAAGCGGTTTCCTGGACTTTGGATGCATCTCCTAAAACCAGCAAGGGTTTTCTCTTAAGGGAGGGGATGGAGTTGATACGCGCCAATTTCAGTAGTTTAAATAAGGACACGTGTCAGTTCCTTATTAGTTCTTTTAAAACTAACTTTCCCGCCAAAAGTTAGTTAGTTGTTTTCTTTGTATAAAGTTCAATCTTTGTAATCAGTTCGGATTATCTTGAATCACAAATACCTTCTTGAATCTTCTCTCTCATTTTACAACAAATTCATAACAATTGATTACAATTACCATTTCCAATTCTTAGTTCTTTGGATTTCTAATTGTTAATCATAATTGGGGGTTTAGTTAACATTTCTTAAGTGATTTCTAACTAGAGCTTATCAATTGGTATCAAGAGCCCTTTCTCTGGCATCATAACAAGAATATTACACTGATATTCTTGATTTTCCGTTATCTTCTCCGGCGAAATTCCGGCAAGAAAACAAGATTCCGGTTACGAAATCAGCCACCACTGATTTCACTGTTCTGATTACATCTGGTTAGTGTCAATCAATTGTACTACCACAAGATAAGCCGGGTTTTCCGTTAAATTTTCTTATCTTGAACAAGCTGGTAAGAAGCAATTGGATTGATTAACCCAGAACAGTACTAGTGTGTATTACCCCAATTGGTCAGTGATTATTCATTGTTTCAGTGCTTAATCATTGTTGATGAGTGGTAATACAACTGGTATAATGGTGGACACAAGGAATACAACGAGTTCCAATACAAGAAATCAAACAAATCCAGTTCCAACTGTGGAATCTTTAAATGAAACAGTTACTAGTTTGACTTCTGTTCTTGATGGAATTAGTCAACGATTGACTGATATGCAAGTTCAACAGAATTTGTTTCAACAAGAAATGGCAAGATCAAGAAGTGGGGAAGGAACTAGTACTGGAGTTGGTTACAATAGTGGCAGTGGCAGACAAACAACTCAGACCATGGTACAGTATGGAAGGATGTCTAAAATTGATTTCCCAAAGTTCACTGGTGAAGATGTAAAGGGATGGGTTTTCAGATGTAGGCAATTCTTTAGAATTGATAATGTACAAGAAGAGATGAAAGTTCAAATGGCTGCAATGCATGTGTATGATAGGGCATTAACATGGCATGAGCAGTTCATTAAGAAATATGGAGAAGAAAGTACTTGGGAGTTGTATGAAAAGGAGGTTTTGAAAAGATTTGGTGTGGCTTTTGATGATCCATTGGTGGAGTTAAAAAACTTGAAACAGACTGGTAGTGTGCAATCTTATCAGGATCTGTTTGAAGGTTTGTTGAATAAGGTGGAGTTGACTGAGAAACAAGCAATTAGTATGTTCTTGGGTGGGTTGAAAGATGAAGTATTCATGCCCATAAGAATGTTCAATTTGAGTAATCTTGCTGATGTTTTCAGTATGGCAAGATTACAAGAATCCACCAATGCTGTTATGAAAGCAAGATATGCCCCTAGTACATCATATTCTAGGCCTGCTAGTTTTGGCAATGGCAACAGAGGAAATGGGGTATTGCCAAGGCCAAACAACAACCAACTTGCATTACCTGCACCTGTACAACCAGTCAACAATGGCCAAAGGAGCAGTAATATGCCATTTAGAAGACAATTAACTCAAAAGGAGTTGGAAGAAAAGAGGGCTAAACATCAGTGTTTCTATTGTGATCAGAAATACAGTCCTGGACACAAGTGCAGTGGTCAAATGTATTCTTTGGAGGTCATTGGTGAAAGTATGGTGGAAGAAGAGAGTTTGGAAGGTGTCATAGCTGAGGAAAATGGGGTACATGAGGTGAATGAGGAGACTGAGAATGTGGAGTTGTGCCATGCTGTCTTTGATCCAGGTATACATGGTCCTTATATCTCATTAAGTGCATTATCTGGTGTTAATTCTTTTCAAACTATGAGAGTTAAGGGAATGGTTGGGAAACAAGTGTTGCACATTTTGATTGATACTGGTAGCACACATAATTTTTTGGACACAAGAGCTGCAAAAAGGGTGGGTTGTCAGATGATAAGCACTTCACCATTGCAAGTTTCAGTGGCCAATGGACAAAAGCTATTAAGTACTCATGCATGTCCTCAATTTGTTTGGAATATGCATGTACATAAGTTTGTGTCTGATGTGATGATTTTGCCACTTGGAGGCTGTGATATGGTACTTGGTATCCAATGGTTAACTACTTTGGATGACATCAAGTGGAATTTTAAGAAATTGGTCATGGAATTTGAGTACCAAATGAAGAAGGTTATTTTGAGGGGTACTAGAGATATTACATTGCATTGGATGCAGGGGAAAAAGGCTCACAAAGAACCTGAGTACAAACAAGCTGAGTTGTACTCTATGAAGTATTGCATATACCCTGTATCATGTTGTCAAATGGAAGGGAAGGATGGTGACAGTGTGGAAGTGGAATCAATTGTGGGTGAGTTTGAAGAAGTGTTTGCAGTACCTACTGAGTTGCCACCTCATAGGTCACATGATCACAAAATACCCCTTATGCCAAACACCCCTCCAATCAATATTAGCCCATATAGGCACCCACCAAACCAGAAGGATGCTATTGAATTGATGGTGAAGGAATTACTTGATTCAGGTGTGATAAGAAACAGTCAAAGTTCATTTTCATCACCCATTGTTATGGTCAAAAAGAAAGATGGTTCATGGAGGATGTGTGTGGACTATAGGCAATTGAATAAGTACACTGTGAAGGATAAGTTTCCCATTCCTGTGATTGAAGAATTGATCAATGAATTGAATGGGTCAACTGTGTTCACCAAGCTTGATTTGAGGTCAGGATATCATCAAATAAGGATGCATGATGATGATATAGGCAAAACAGCTTTTAGAACTCATGAGGGGCACTATGAGTTTCTAGTTATGCCTTTTGGGTTGACAAATGCACCTTCTACCTTCCAATCATTGATGAATACAGTGTTTAAACCTTTCCTGAGAAAGTTTGTGTTAGTATTCTTTGATGATATTTTGGTCTATAGTAAAACTGTGGAAGAACATTGTGATCATTTGAGGCAAGTTTTGCAAGTAATGAAAGACAATAAGCTGTTTGCTAAAAAGAGTAAGTGTTCATTTGCTGTACCAAAAGTAGAATACTTGGGTCATATTATTAGTGGTGAAGGTGTGGCAACTGATCCAAGCAAAGTAGAAGCTATGCAGAAGTGGCCTATTCCATCTACAGTGAAACAGTTAAGAGGATTTTTGGGTTTGACTGGATACTATAGAAGATTTATCAAAGATTATGCAGCAATTAGTCAACCTTTGACAGCTTTATTGAAGAAGAACTCATTTGTATGGTCTGCTACAGCTGAGCAAGCATTCCTTAAGTTGAAAGAAGCAATGATGAAGGCACCTGTACTGGGATTACCTGACTTTGATCAAGAGTTTGTGGTGGAAACTGATGCATCAGGTAATGGTATAGGGGCAGTTTTGTGTCAAAATGGTCATCCAATTGCTTATTTGAGTAAAACTCTATCTGCCAAAAACCAAGCTATGTCCACATATGAGAAAGAATTTTTGGCTGTACTTGCTGCATTGGACAAGTGGAAAGGGTATTTACTTGATAGGCATTTCAAGATAAAGACTGATCATTTTAGCCTCAAATACTTACTCAATCAGAAATTGACAACTCCTTTCCAACATAAATGGTTACCAAAACTACTTGGGTTTGATTATGAAATTGCATACAAGAAAGGATGTGATAATGCAGTTGCTGATGCACTTTCAAGAGTCAATCAAGGAGGTGAATTATGGGAAATGGTGGTAAGTTCTGTAACCAGTGATGTGATGGACAAGGTGAAAGCTAGTTGGCAGAATGATGATAATGTGCAAAAGGTGATACAGTCAATAAATGATCACAGTTATACTGGCAACAAGTTGACTTTTGACAATGGCATTTTGAGAAGAAAAGGGAAGGTAATGGTTGGCAATGATGTGGCATTAAAAACTCAGTTGATTGATCACTTTCACAATGATGCAATGGGTGGTCATTCAGGAGTACAAGTAACTACTCAGAAGATTGGGTCAGTGTTCTATTGGAAGGGGATGAAGAGAATGGTGAGGCAAATGGTAAGAGAATGTGATGTTTGCCAAAGACAAAAACCTGATCTTAGTGCATATCCTGGTCTAATTCAGCCTTTGCCAATTCCAAACAAGGTATGGACTGAAATCTCTATGGACTTTATTGAGAAATTGCCTAATTCACATGGAAAAACAGTCATAATGGTAGTGGTGGATAGGCTTAGTAAATATGCACATTTTATGGCTTTATCACACCCATTCACTGCTAGTCAAGTGGCTCAAGTGTTTTTGGATGGAGTGTATAAATTGCATGGGTTGCCAGAGGCCATCATTAGTGACAGAGATAAAGTTTTCTTGAGCAACTTTTGGAAGGACTTGTTTGGTACCCTGAAGGTGAAATTGAAACTATCCTCAGCATACCATCCACAAACAGATGGTCAAACTGAGGTAGTCAACAGATGTTTGGGTTGTTACTTAAGATGTATGTGTGGTGAGAAACCTAAGGAATGGCTGCAATGGCTTCCTATGGCTGAGTTTTGGTACAATACCAACTATCACACTGCTACTCAAACCACTCCTTATGAGATCATGTATGGACAAACACCACCAGTTCACATGCCTTATATTCCTGGTGATAGTAGAGTTGAGAAGGTTGATAGAACTCTACAAGCCAGAGAACAATCTATACAGATGCTCAAGTTTCATCTAAGGAGATCTCAAGATAGAATGCAAGCTCAAGCCAACAAACACAGGACTGACAGACAGTTTAGTGTGGGTGATTGGGTTTACTTAAAACTCCAACCTCACAGGCAAGTGACTGTCAGACAAGGGCAACAACATAAGTTGTCTGCAAAATATCATGGTCCCTTTCAAGTGGCAGAGAGAATAGGGGAGGTAGCTTACAAACTGACTTTGCCTAGTCACAGTCAAATACACCCAGTTTTTCACATATCTCAGCTCAAGAAATGTAAAGGAAACCATCATCATATGGGCAGTTTGCCACATCTAAAGGAAGATGGATTGTTATTGTTCAAGCCACAAGCCATTTTGGACAGAAGATTGGGAAAGCTCAACAATAAAGCTGTGATGTATGTACTGGTACAATGGACAAACAGAAGTGTGGAAGAAGCTACTTGGGAAGTTTATGCAGATTTGATTGCAAGGTTTCCTGACTTTGATGCATCTCCTTAAAACCAGCAAGGGTTTTTCTTAAGGAGGATGGAGTTGATACGCGCCAATTTCAGTAGTTTAAATAAGGACACGTGTCAGTTCCTTATTAGTTCTTTTAAAACTAACTTTCCCGCCAAAAGTTAGTTAGTTGTTTTCTTTGTATAAAGTTCAATCTTTGTAATCAGTTCGGATTATCTTGAATCACAAATACCTTCTTGAATCTTCTCNAACATTTCTTAAAAGAAATCTAACCAAAGCTTATCACTTCCCAAGTTTTAATTTCAGTAAATTAAAAAAATAATAATAATAAAATAAAAAAAAATCCAAAGCTAAATAAGTTTGTTATCAATGAGGCTATCATCTTCGTCAAGAATCTGAACATCAATTAAGTCTTCGGTAAAGGCCATCTATGATCTCCATTGTTGAAAAAATATAAAAACAAGGAAACAATAATTTGCGCGAATCAATATTAGGAGGAAAAAAAAAAAAAAAAAAAAAAAAAAAAAAAAAAAAAAAAAAAAAAAAAAAAAAAAAAAAAAAAAAAAAAAAAAAACAACTCGTCAAGAAAATATTTTTTTTTTGGGTAAAAGGGTTATTTCACCCCGGTAAATTGCTCGTCAAGAAAATATCTTTAGATTATGTTCCTTTTTTTCCCCCTCATACTTGAAGCCAATAATTGTTCTTAAGATATTCATATACCAATGTATGGTTTGTAATAAAAGCTTAAGAAGGCATGAAAAATATACGAAACAGCTTAGAGAAAGCAACTTATTTGGACTGAAGTTTCTTCTTTGCCATTGACTTGGAAAAGTAGAAGGTCTTTGCCTTTTGGCTTTGGGTATGCATATTATGTTGGGTAATCTTGATGGGTCACGTCATGGTTAGTTATGGGCCACGGATCAGCGGGTACAGGTCAGTATGTGAGCCCCTAGTCCTTGGTTGACCGACTACTATTATGGAGGAGTATGTGGGTTTAATTTGGTTTACCTATTATTTGGAAGATCATGGCAATACACCCACGTTCCATTTCATGCAAATCTTATGTATTTACTTTGTTAGCCTGTAGTCCATAAATAGGTAGTAAATTTCATATTGTATGCAAGTATTCAGTTTTCCTTTTTAATAAGAAACCATTGAAACCCGTCTTGCCGTTTTGATTGGTGTTACAGTGGGTGTGAGTCCGGGCCGGTTTAAGGAGGCTGATAACCTTCATTTGGCATCAGCTGGTTCCGTTGAAGGGGGTGTAAAGCTACCTTTGATCAGTTGATCTGTGTTGAAGAGACTAACCGGCGGGAGTGCGTGAAACGAATGGAAAGGATCCGTCAAAGCAAGTGGCTTTGGATTTGGTTCGTTCTGCAGGTGAAAGAAGACCATAGAGTGTGTAAAAAAAATGGGTCAAAATAAATAATTATTACAAGTCAAAATCAGATGAGCCATATTCGTGACATGATGAAATGAGAAATGCATAAAGAAAATTGAAAATAAGATCCATGCACGTAGCATAAACAACATACCACTTTCTTTATCATGACCAAACTGCAAGAAAAGCCACCAGTCGAAGCCTAGCATTGCATCTCATTTTTTTTCTTGTAAAATCAGCAACAAATAAATCGACAAGATGGAATCAAGTATCTCTTCCATAACTAGCGTACGGTTTCTGTAGCATTATAAGATGGGGGGATAATCATGCCTATATAAACCAACCCCTAAAGGAATGGTTACACCAAAAAAAGAACATGCCATTAAAATTGGATGCAGGGACCGAGCTTTGCTTTGGGGATACATCCGCCTAGTGCAAACCCTTCAAGGAACTGATTGAATGATAATGCCCCCAGCAAGGGTCTAACTTTGCACGAGCATTTGATACATCTAATGAAAGGCCAACCATGACTAAATGTGACATGATTCCTAGTTCCAACACCTATCAAATGTAGAATTAGTAAAAAAGGGTTAAAAAACACGAGTAATCCATTTTTTCTTTGTAAACTACCTGCCATTGTTTATGAAAATCCAATAACAATGCTATAGCTTGCATAAGTGAACAGCATACTTGTTCATTTGTCTTGTGTTAGTCATTATATTTTTGTGCATCTGGAGTTAGTAAAAAATGGCTTCGTGTCCGGGTTGGGTCATTTATTTGACCCGTTTTGTTTTAGCTTAGTTTTCAAAGCTTATCCGTTAGACTTGTCAATTATAAAGCACAATTCAACCAATTTTTAAGTTATTAAGTTGTGTTCAAGCTCTACTATATGTCCAAATTTGCTTAGTCTTACACAGTGCAGTGTTTCTTTAGCAGCAGAAGAATCGCTCCTTCATGATTCTGTGAATCCCACTCGAGTCATCTCAAACATCTTGATACGGAGTAATACGGAGTATTGAACTATTGAAGTCAACAAGCAATGTGGTCAAAGAATGTGAACGAATCCTGGGGTTCAGGTGAAACCAGCAGTAAAGGCCTCAGTGACTAAGAAGAGGTTGGAGTCAGTTTTGAGGAGACCCCAGATCTTACTAATTATTAGCATGGATATGCCTATGATTCCGGTAGAAAGATTTGTGGAAATGGCAACGAATTTTAGGTTGAAAGCGATTTTTATCGTGGTATTAGTCAAAGTCGGGGTGAGTCATTGCTACTAGTTTTTGACATGGTATCAGAAAAGTTACTAAGGTAAATCCATTTGGAATCCAACAAGAGTTGGTTACTAATATTGTTAATCATAAATCAAATCGACCCGATTACCATAAATGGGTCGAAATTGTTAGAACCACTTTTACATAGTGAAAACTGAAGCCAAATAAGATTGATTACAAATGGCAGATTCCTGAAACAAATTAAAC
>LBNU01001084.1:71132-88445 GCA_014162995.1 Artemisia annua | reverse complement strand
TTCATTTGTCTTGTGTTAGTCATTATATTTTTGTGCATCTGGAGTTAGTAAAAAATGGCTTCGTGTCCGGGTTGGGTCATTTATTTGACCCGTTTTGTTTTAGCTTAGTTTTCAAAGCTTATCCGTTAGACTTGTCAATTATAAAGCACAATTCAACCAATTTTTAAGTTATTAAGTTGTGTTCAAGCTCTACTATATGTCCAAATTTGCTTAGTCTTACACAGTGCAGTGTTTCTTTAGCAGCAGAAGAATCGCTCCTTCATGATTCTGTGAATCCCACTCGAGTCATCTCAAACATCTTGATACGGAGTAATACGGAGTATTGAACTATTGAAGTCAACAAGCAATGTGGTCAAAGAATGTGAACGAATCCTGGGGTTCAGGTGAAACCAGCAGTAAAGGCCTCAGTGACTAAGAAGAGGTTGGAGTCAGTTTTGAGGAGACCCCAGATCTTACTAATTATTAGCATGGATATGCCTATGATTCCGGTAGAAAGATTTGTGGAAATGGCAACGAATTTTAGGTTGAAAGCGATTTTTATCGTGGTATTAGTCAAAGTCGGGGCGAGTCATTGCTACTAGTTTTTGACATGGTATCAGAAAATTTACTAAGGTAAATCCATTTGGAATCCAACAAGAGTTGGTTACTAATATTGTTAATCATAACTCAAATCGACCCGATTACCATAAATGGGTCGAAATTGTTAGAACCACTTTTACATAGTGAAAACTGAAGCCAAATAAGATTGATTACAATTGGCAGATTCCTGAAACAAATTAAACACACTATAAAAGAAGAAAAAACCAGTCATTCATTGTGTGTTTGTCTGTTATTTTATTAGATTAAAAAGTTTAGAAATGAATGGATATTATTCCAGTTGCTTACATTTTGTAAAATGGAATGATGTTTGTGTAATAAAAATGTCGACATAATTCAGAAATGACAATGTTTCTTTCAGTGAATTTACGAAGAAATAGTCGAAAGAGTTTGACAGAAATTGTGTGGACAGTGGACACCAATTGAAATTCTATCAAGTTGAAGAGATAACGATTATGTGGAAGCTATGCCCAACCCATAGGATGGGTTAGAAAGTTTTTCGACAAAGACTTGGAATTGACTATCGTTTACTCTTTGCCATTGACTTGAAATATTAGAAAAGGTTTTGTGTATGCATATATACATGATCATTACCAGTTATATATCATATGATTAACATTGAGTTCTTACTTTTGAATTTTGACGATCAAACGAGCAATAACAATGTGTCCTACTTCCTCCAAAAATCTTACTGTTCATATGCACAATTTCACTTATGTGCTTATGATGCTCATTTTTGTGTTAGCAAAAACCAGTGCTAATAATTTCAACAAATCAAGAGAAGCAGAAGCTTTGCTTGCAACTAATTGGTGGGGAGATAGAAATGCTTCTTCAGATTATTGTACTTGGCCTCATATTAGATGCAGTGAAGAAGGAAGTGTCATTTCAATATACTTTTACCTTGATGATAATGAAGATCTAGGTGATATGAGAAGCCTCGACTTCGCTTCATTTCCAAACCTTGAGCGTCTTTCTATTGATGAATGCAAGCTTGAAGGGAGCATCCCAGAGCAGATTGGTTTGCTATCCAACTTAACTCATCTTTCCCTTTATGTTAATCAACTCACGGGTAAAATACCTGCCTCGTTTACCAATCTCATCCATTTGGAATACCTTGATCTTTCTTATAACCATCTCACAGGTAAATTACCTGTCTCGTTTGCCAATCTCACCCATTTGGAAACCCTTGATCTTTCTAATAACTATATCACAGGTGTTTCGTTTTCCAATCTCACCCGTTTGGAAAACCTTGATCTTTCTAATAACTATATCACAGGTGTTTCGTTTGCCAATCTCACCCGTTTGGAAAACCTTGATCTTTCTAATAACTATATCACAGGTGTTTCGTTTGCCAATCTCACCCGTTTGGAAAACCTTGATCTTTCTAATAACTATATCACAGGTGTTTCGTTTTCCAATCTCACCCGTTTGGGAAACCTTGATCTTTCAAATAACAATTTCACTAGTACTTTCCCAACTCCGATTATGAGCTTGAAGAATTTATATAATCTAGATCTTAGTCGAAATAACTTTCTTGGTCAAATCCCTTCATCATTTGGTTCCATGGTTAATCTCTTCCACCTGGACCTGAGCGCAAATCAACTGAATGGATCAATCCCACCTGCACTTATAACTAACTTGCCTAACCTCATAACGTTGGACCTGAGTAATAACAATCTTGATGGTCCAATTCCCTCAAGAGCTAACTTACATGTTTCCCGCACCAGTTTAAGAGAACTCAATCTTTCTCATAATAGTTTCAGTGTTATTATTTCATCTCAGCTAGTGAAGTTGACGAGTTTGACTACTGTGGATCTTAGTCGAAACCAATTCATGGGTCTGATCTCTCCATTTCTTGATTCCATGGCCAATCTCACCTACTTGTCCTATCTTTCATTTCGTGGGAATCTACTCACAGGTAAGTTACCAGTTTCATTAACCAATCTTACACAATTAGAAAACCTTGATCTTAGTCGAAACAACTTTACGGGTTTCATCCCGCCATCTTTTGGATCCATGGTCAATCTCAATGTTCTCGACTTGAGCGAAAACAATCTTGATGGTCCAATTCCGTCTAGTCTTGGTAATCTAAGCCAACTGCAATTTTTAAACCTTGCCATGAATTCCATCAGTGGCCCCATTCCCCTAGATATAACATATTTGATGAACTTGGGACATTTAGACCTTCATCATAATCGTCTTGTGGGTGCCATTCATCCAGAACTTGAGAAGCTATCAAGTCTTTATTACCTCGATTTGTCATCAAACCAGTTGTCAGGAAACATATCACTTGCTAATCCCTGTTTTCTTTCGTATCTAAACCTTTCCAAGAATCTGATGATGGGTTCTATCACAAATGTACGAGATTGCAGATATTTAGAATTCTTGGACATTAGTGGTAATCATTTTGTTGGAGAAGCACTTAATCACTGCGACTTCCCATATTTATTGCTCCTAAATCAGTCTCAGAATCATCTTACTGGAGAAATGATCTGGTCATCCAATAATTTGAGCAGTGCAAAATCAGCCTGCAATGAACATAAGCGAAGAAAACAGCACCTACCCCGTTTGACTGTTTTTCTTCCCATTATCGTTGGACTTTGCTTCTTAGTGGTTGCGTATTGTTTTTACAGTCGTAAAAAGGCTACCACAAAGAAACTACAGCCTGAAATCACAAAACATGGAGATGTGTGCACGATAATGAATTATGATGGAACAATTGCATATGAGGACTTCATCACAGCTACAGAGGATTTTGACCTCAAGTACTGCATTGGAACTGGTGGCTATGGTAGTGTTTATGAAGCAAAACTGCCTAGCGGTCAAACATTTGCTTTGAAAAAACTTCACCGGTATGAAGCTAAGCAACCAGCATTCGACCAGAGCTTCAAGAACGAGGTCCAAGTGTTAACCAGCCTAAGACACAAAAGTATTGTGAAACTCTACGGGTTCTGTTTGCATAACAAATGCAACTTCCTTGTATATGAATACATGGAAAAGGGGAGCCTATTTTGTGCATTGAGCGACGATGAATTAGCTGCTGAAGTGGATTGGATGAAGAGAGTGAACATAATCAAAGATGTCGCACATGCTTTAGCTTACATGCATCACGATTGCAATCCGCCTATCGTTCATAGAGACATATCAAGCAACAACATTCTTCTAAACTCGGAAATGGAAGGATTTGTTGCTGACTTTGGCGCAGCCAGATTGCTTGACCCCGATTCATCCAACCAAACAGTCATCGCAGGAACTTTGGGATACATTGCTCCAGGTACTTATTTCTGCACACTCTCATGCTTCTTAATTAAGTTTATGTCTAGCTGTTAACATCTAAAACTTTGCTAACATTCTTTTTGGTATATGATCATTTAGAACTTGCGTTTAGCATGATTGTGAACGAAAAATGTGACGTGTATAGCTTTGGAGTGGTGGCACTCGAAACAATTGGTGGGAAGCATCCCGGAGAGCTTCTATCATCTCTCAACTGCTCTACCAGTCATGGTACAATGTTGGAAAATATATTAGACCAACGGCTTTCTTACCCAACAGACAGGTTGATTGAAAAGGAAATTCTGCGTGTTTGTCATGTGGCATTGGCATGTATCCTCACAGATCCAAAGGCCAGACCAACCATGAGAGAAGTTTCACAGGAACTATCGCGTTGAGGGCATTATTCAGTCTATCTCAGAGCTTCAAACTATCGCGTTGAGGGTATTATTCAGTCTATCTCAGAGCTTCATCATATCCGGAATAACCGCAATACGTACTTTTGCTGGTCTGTATATATATTGTTACAATAAAATGTCAGGAGTATTGTTATATTTAAACATTCTTACAATGTTTATCTCATTTCAATTTCAGTAAAATATTGGTCTTAACTATATAAACGATCTGATTAATGACTTTATGACATCTCCTTAACTGCATTGATTCTATATTGAACAAACAAATAAATAAAAAACACACCAAATGAATGTTAGATAGAAACTCTTTATTCCAGATATAAGCAGAATGTTAATAAGCATTATAATTAAGCAATTCAAAACACCCCCTAATTACTAACCCAAACCAACCATCTAATTATAAGCAGTTTCTAATTAAATTAATTGGACAAAAAATCTTCAAGAAAATATCTTTTATATATTTTCCTTTTTTCTCATACTTGGAGCCAATAATTGTTTTTTAAGATATATATATGATATGTATAACAATGTATGGTCTGTAATAAAAGCTTAAGTGCAAAGGCATGAAAAATATACGAAACAACTTATTTGATGCAACATGACAGATGGAAATATAGCATTAATTTTGGAGAAAGCAACTTATTTTGAGTACTTATTTGATGCAACATGACAGATGGAAATATAGCATTAATTTTGGAGAAAGCAACTTATTTTGAATAAAGTTTCTTCGTTGCCATTGGGTATGCATATTATCTGTAGCAAATGTATATTATGAATTTTCACTACTTTGTTGGAGATTAAACAAAAAACATCAATAACGTGTACTACTTCCTCCACAAGTCGATCTAACTGTTTGTATGCACGATTATGTGCTTATGATGCTCATTTTCATGTTAGCTAAAACCTGTGCTAATGATTTCAACTGCGGCAGATAGAAATATAATGCTTCTTAAGATCATTGTACTTGTAACGACTTTACACAAGCATATATTGCAATAAGTAGTATATAGCCGCCTATGCTTTAACCCGCCTATGCCCCAAAGGTTTCTCACAGGGATGGTATCTGCAGTTTTGAAATGGTTTGGACGAAATATGCAATTTCGTCAAAGTTCAGGGATGATTTATGCAATTAACTCTAATATAAGCCATTCAAAAAAAAAATAATAATAATAATAAATAAAAAAAAAAAACTCAAATATAAATTAAAATACTTTTTTTCCCCTCTTAAAACTCTGTATAATTAAATTTTAGAAAAATATAAATTATGTAATTCGGGTTACTTGGGTCAACTCAAAAAAAGAACCGAATTCAAATTTGGTTTTCGATTCAGTTAAATCCAATTTGAGTTCGGTTCGTTTTGATTTTCAGTTCTACCAAAGAAAAAAATTAACCGAACTAACCAAACTGATGAACACCCCTAAAATGGGGATGAGTTAGGCAAAAAAAAAAGGCTTTTAGTAGGATCAGATCGTTTACAATCGATGATATTGCGTGCAATCCTACGATCTTAGACCGATCCTGCAAGATTTAAGATCCTACTACGATCCTGTTGCTCAATTTCCACATGTGGCATCATACAATCCTACAATCAGGATCTTGAAAACCTTGCTACGTAGTTTGAATCCACCGTCACAAAATACACAAACCAAGTAAACAAATTGTATTTTCTAGTGGTATAAACTTTTACATGTTTATAGCATCGCGACATCAGATTTTTATAAACTTCGACATTTATAAAGTTACTCAATTACTCTTATAAACTTACCCAAGATTATACAAGTTTATAATTTGATTGTTTGCTTCATAAAAAAAGACTCACTTACAGTGACGGAGCTTGAACCAAATATTTGGGGGGGAGGGGGTGCGTTTTCATTGTAACATAGAAGTAGTTTTCCTAAACATCGATGATACAAGTTAAAAAATAAATAAAAGAGGAGTNGGGGGCCGTCTTTATTGTGACATAGATGTAGTTTTCGTAAGCATCGATGATAGAAGTCAAAAAAAGAATAAAAGAGGGGGGATGACCCTACCCTGCCCTTATAAGCCTCCGTCTATGCTCACTTATACCCTCTTTGTTAAAGTTTATTCAAGTTTATTCCCATGAACCATCTTTAAACTTACGGTGCGTTTGGTTTGCTAGGTGGAATCACTATAGGTATGAATTTGATATAAAGAATGTATGAGAATCGCTATGACGATTTCATTAATTGTGTTTGGTTTGTTTTTTGAGGCATGGGTATGAAAGACTAATGGGTTCATTTAAATAATAATAAATAATATTTTAAAGTGTAAGATTATATAGTGGTGGGCCTAATTTGAAATTAAATTTGTACTTTGTGAGTATGATTGAGAAAATTTTAAAATGAATAATTATTTGTTTTAAAGAAAAAAAATGCTAGAAAGAGGGATAGATTCATAAACACCCATATGCCCTCCTATTAATTTTGATAGGTGCTATGGGTTTTATACCAACATTGCCTTGTAACAGACAATATGTATCACTTTGACTCCCATACCCCCATTCCCATGTACCTCAACCAAACGCACCCTTACTCTATAATAATAATAATGGTAATATGGTATGTGGCAATGGAAAAGAACTTCATAGAAAGTGGGCCAATAAAGAAGTTTGGGCCGATGAGTTAGTTCACACAAAGCCCACAATCACAACACCACCCAAAAAGCAAATCGTAGCCCTAAATACTCATTCATTCACACATCACTCTTTAAACAAAACACACACACACAGAGAGTTTGTTTCTACAACACTCGTTTGAATCACACATACTGCTATATATAGATCGACAACAATCATCAAAGTATGTCTTTTTGTAAATCATTTAGATCGAATAATAATGTTCTTACTTTTTGTTACAGGTGGATATAAATTTATTATGTCTTTTTTAGGTTTTTTTTTTATATCACAACTTTTTCTATAAATAAATTATGGGTTTTGCTAAAAATCACATTTTTAACAAAACCCATGTTTTATTTTTTAAATTTTTAAATATATATTTTTTTAGCAAAACCCATGTTCCAAATGTGGCGAAAGGAGGGAACTTTAGGATTGGGTATGTATATGATGTGATTATTTGTATTGTGACTGATGTTAGGAATAGGTGGATATGTGATTGTGGTTAATGTTGTGATATAATAATAAATTAATAAGTTGTTTTTAGTTTTTTCGGTAGCTCGAAATGCGGCCAAAATGGACATAGATGAAATGACCCACTTTTTGTGATTGTGGTTAATGTCACGAGTATAAATTGGTTTGGTTTGAAAGGCAGTGTTGGGATTAGACTATTTTAGCGGTTTATTTGAAATTGGAAAAGATCATAAGCTTAAGGGGTGTTTGTTTCGGCTTATGTCTTATTTGGTTTTGGGCTTATGTTTCATAAGCTCACTTTTTGTGCCTTATTTTTAAACTTATCGCCTTATATATATATTTATTATGTCATAATAAGCTTATATACGCCGAAAAGTTTCAAAAATAACCCACAAAAAGTGAGCTTATGAAATATAAGCCCAAAACCAAATAAGCCATAAGCCGGCTATATAAGCCCAAACAAACACCCCTTACTTTTGTGGCTTATGAGCTTATCAACATTAGTATATGACTTGTTTTGAAAAAAATGGGCTTTTGAGCTTTACAAAGTTCAAATAAGTTCACAGGCTTCAGAAAATAAGCTAATTCAACACTTAACTAATATGATGGGCTTATGGTCTTTTTGAAACTGGGATAAGCTCGATTTTTTATGGCTTTTCGGCCTATGCAACAGAGCTTATGAACTTATTTAAGCTCTGAACTCAGGTTAGTTAGCTCCTCAGCCGGTAACAATGAGCTTATTAAAATTCTAGTAAGCTTATAAGCCCAGGTATAGGGAATATTTTGAACAACAAAGCATAGGACTTATGAAACTGCTTTAAATGTGTTTAGCAATTAGTGCAATGCTATTTGATGTTATATAAACTTCATGGACGAATAACCTAACGCTTTTGTGCTTTCGTAGTTTCGGTTATGATATGCTTACACATTATTTTTGCATATGTGTCTTCTTGAATAACTGAAATTAGAGCTTATGCCTACCTTTTCAAGGGCTTATATAGTAGTTGTAAAAACCAACTTAATAACTTCTGAATACACATTATTCTTTGGAGGTAAATTATTGATTTATCACTTTCTTGTTATGTATTAATAGTATATTGAACTCGTTTTATTCAGGGCATAACATTCTTTGAGCAGTTGGTTTCGCTCTATCTACATCCTCTCCATGGCGGTATGTTAAACCTCATTACCAACTCAGTTATCGTTAGTCATTTCTCTCTTTCTTTCTTTTTACACTTGGTTAATATGATTGATGCTTTATCTCAGGTTGAAAGACTTTTTAAAGATGAAGCTACCAAAGAGAAGGGTGAACGCGCTAGAATGGTGACTCATTTTATCTTAAAACATATGTTCGGTTTAGAATTTATTTATGCTTTGTTCTAATAATTTTGCATTGAAGTTTATCATCCACATCGTTTATAACATTACTTCTTGTTTTCACTTGGTTTTTACATTATCGTTTTGGTTCAGGCATCCTTCGTTGGAGCTATGGCCATAGCTGACTTGGTGAAGACGACCTTAGGGCCCAAAGGAATGGTTAGTGTTTTTATCATATATTTCCGTTGCTTAAAGATAGCGATTTATGGACTTATTTACATACTAATATTCTAAAAAAATATAAACCTGCAGGATAAAATATTGCAGTTGAAGTGTGGGGGAAGAGAGACCAGTAGTGAAAATTCCTTTAATATAATCAAACCACAGTCCGAAATACCGTCAGAAACTACACAAAACAGGCCTGAAACCACACATAACCATCCAGAAGATCCCGAATTTGAAACTGTGTTCTCGGGACAGCCTTATCCCGAGGATGTACAAGCTGATTCAGACACAATTATTGCAGCTCTTGACCCTTTTTCCTCGCCCTCGACACATTCAAGTCACTCTTCAAATGCTATCGGACCTCAAGGGCTTCGTTCCTTAGACGATATTTATGAAGTCATGAAGTGACACTTGAGCCCGAAGAACTTATGATGGCTGAAACGGATCAACCCTCAACATTTGAAGAAGTTGTGACTTTCAAAGCATGGCAGGAGGCTATGCAAGCAGAATTAGATGCGATGGAAAAGAACAAAGCGTGGGAACTCACTGACTTGCCACCGGGTAAGAGAGCAATCGGTTTGAAATGGGTTTATAAAGTGAAGAAAGACAATATGGGAAATGTGGTGAAGTATAAAGCACGTCTTGTTGCCAAAGGTTACGTACAAAAACACGGGGTTGATTTTGCTGAGGTTTTCGCACCAGTGGCTAGACTTGACACCATAAGGCTCATTCTCGCCTTAGCAGCTCAAAATGGGTGGTTGTTCATCATCTTGATGTCAAGTCAGCTTTTCTCAATGGAGATCTCAAAGAAGAGGTTTATATCACTCAACCAGTAGGTTTTTTATATAAAAAAAACCGACAGAAGGTATTCTAACTTTACAAAGCTCTTTATGGTTTACGACAAGCACCCCGAGCGTGGAATGCTCCTTTAGATAAAAGCATGATAGGAATTTGTTTTTTGAAAAGCTCTCAAGACCCGGCGGTCTACACCAGAAACTCAAAAGGTAAAACTCTTATTGTTGGAGTTTATGTTGATGACTTAATTATTACCAGTGAGACACACAAGACATTATCGAACTCAAAAAGCAAATGAAGAATGAATTCGAAATGAGTGACCTGGGATTACTAGCTTATTACCTTGGAGTTGAAGTGTTGCAAAAGAAATGGGGAATAGCTTTGCGACAAACGGCTTATGCAAAGAAGGTTTTGGAGCAGTTTGGATTGCAAGACTGCAACCCGACCAAAATTCCTATGGAACCAAAGTTGAAGGTCGATGAAGGTGGTGAAAGTGTCGACCCTACTGAATATAGGAAAGTTGGATGTTTGAGGTATTTGACTCACACTTGTCTAGATTTGTCCTTTTCGGTTGGAATTGCAAGCCGTTTTATGGAAAAACCGACAACTTTGCACTTTCATGTTGTGAAACATATGCTGAGATATATTAGAGGCACTCCAACTTTGCACTTTCATGTTGTGAAACATATGCTGAGATATATTAGAGGCACTCTTGATTATGGGCTTAATTATGTGAAAGGACCAGAATTCAAAAACTTAGTCGGGTTCACTGATAGTGATCATGGTGCTGACTCGGTCGGTGGTAAAAGTACAAGCGGTATGATTTCTACCTTGGAAGGAATGCAATTACTTGGCAGTCTCAGAAACAGAAAAGTGTTGCTTTATCTTCGTGTGAAGCCGAGTTCATGGCAGTAACAGGAGCGGCATGCCAAGCTATTTGGCTGCAAATCTCGTGAAGGAACTAACGGGACATCAGGTCGCACCTATCACTTTGTATGTCGACAACAAGTCAGCTATTGCTTTGATGAAGAACCCTGTTTTTTATGGACGAAGTAAGCACGTCAACATTGGTTTTCACTTTATACGAGTGTGTTGAAGACGGGAAGATCATAGTGGAACATGTCAGCTCAAAGGACCACAGAGCAGATATCTTTACGAAGGCAATGGCGCACGTAGACTTCATTAACTTGAGAAACGTGCTCGGTGTGACGGATACTGAGTTTGGGGGGTGATTGCGGACTGTAAACTGGACTTGTTTGGGTCAACCCAGTTCAGAATTGACCCAGGAGAATGACCAAGTCTTTATGCACGTTGGAAGTGAAGACCAAGTTTTTTAGAAGTATCTTTGTAGTCAAATAAGTGGAGGAAGTGGTTGCATTTTATCTCCTAGTCTTTTGCTTATGATTTACTTATTCAGTTGTTTTTCATTATTTAAGGAAGGTAGCAGTAGTGGTTTGTTATCACTTCAAGCATTGTAATTTCCCTTTTAATGAAATAATTCTTCCACCATACACCTTATCTTCCTCTTTTAACTTTTACTAACACAGTTCAGTCTATGGCTGTGTTTGGCGACACAGATTATTAGGAGATTATGGGGGCTACAGCTTTTTTTTTCACAAAATAATCTCTTGTCCAAAAAGTAGTATCGTTTGGCTGATAAGATTAAGAAAGATTATAGGAAAAATAATCTCTAAAATTAAAAGCTGATCCAACCAACTTATGAGAAAAGACTAGAGATTATTTTTTGTGTAATTACCATTTTAACCTTCTTATTCATATTGAGTTTGTTATTTGTATGTCTAATTATGTCATCTTATACTTTTAATCTATAATTACAGCTAGTTTGCCAAACATTACTAAAAAAAAAAAAAGAACTACATTTTTAATCTTTTTCAGCAACAGCACCAGCACCAGCGCCAGCAATTTTTGCCAAACACACCCTATCTCACAGCTTTCTTATATGGAGAACAACTTCTTTACATCTGCGTATCTCGTTTTCAGCATAAGTGTAGGTCCCAAGTGTGTATATGATAAAAAACTAAAGTTTCATTTTCATATTCAGCCTGCAGTGTTTTTCTGTGGAATTAGAAGTGTTCTGTATAAATGAGATCATGCGAAAAAGGTGATTGTTCTGTTTATTCTCTTAGTTGGAATGATTTTAAGGATTCATGTGTTATGTTTATTCTCTTAGTTGGAATGATTTTAAGGATTCATGTCATCATGTATTGACTGATGAATGTCATGCAAAAAGTCAATGATAATTGTTCTTTTGCTAATTCTCTTAGATGTGTGGCCGCACTGAATGATTTTCTTGTGCAATGATCTTGATTGGAAGTGAGTTCCAGCTTAGATATAGTCATAGTGAATTGATAGCTTTGTGTATGGATGCTAGGGAATGTCCTTTGCTCAAGTTCTGAATTGAATGACTCTCTACTCATGTAATGTTTTGTGATTAAAATCTCGCGAGCAGGATCCTTAGTGGTATCCATACCGACATCACCTCCTCACAGTCCATATCATCAAAGGGAATCACCTAGTGGTATGGTCTTAATAACATGTAATGCTAACACATTTACCCTATTTTACATATGATTATGCTGAATAAAAAAAACACAAAATCCAACTAAATAAATTTGTTCTCAATGAGGCTATCATCTTCGTCAAGAATCTGAACATCAATTAAGTCTTCGGTAAAGGCCGTCTATGATCTCTATTGTTGAGAAAATGTACAAACCTAGAGCCAATAATTTGCAAGACACATTATTTGGACAAAGAAACTTGTCAAGAAAAAATCTTTAATTTATGTTCCTTTTTTCTTATACTTGGCACCAATAATTGTTTTTAAGATATTTATATAACAATGTATGGTTTGTAATAAAAGCTTAAATGCAAAGACATGAAAATTATATGAAACAGCTTTTTGAGTTTTTATTTGATGCAACATGACAGATGGAAATATAGCATTAATTATGGAGAAACCAACTTATTGGCATGTCGATGCCTATGATTCTGGTAAAAAGAATGGTGGCAATGGCCATGAATTTGAGGATGAAAGCATTTTATCATCATCGTGACATTAGTCAAAGTCCTTCTGGAATCCAACAAGAGTTGGTTACTAATATTGTAAATCATAATTCAAATCGACCCGTTTACCGTAAATGGGTCGAAATTGTTAGATCCACTTTTACATTGTGAAAACTAAAGCCAAATAAGATTGATTACAAATGGCAGATTCCTGAAACTAATTGAACTCACTAGCTATTAGAGAAAGAAAAAAACCAGTCATCTATTGTATGTTTGTTATTTTATTAGATTAATTAAAAAGTTTAGAAATGAATGAATATTTTTCCAGTTGCTTACATTTTGTAAAATGGAATGATGTTTTTACGTGTAATAAAAATGTCGACATAATTCAGAAATGACAATGTTTGTTTCTGTGAATTTACGAAGAAAGAGTAGAAAGAGTTTGACAGAAATTGTGTGGACATCAATTGAAATTCTATCAAGTTGAAGAGATAACGATTATGTGGAAGCCATGCCCAACCCATAGGATGGGTTAGCATTTTTCAACAAAGACTTAGTATTGGCCATCGTTTACTCTTCGCCATTGACTTGGAAAAGTAGAAGGTTTTGTTTATGCATATATACATGATCATTACCAATTATATATCATATGATTAATCTTGAGTACTTACTTTTGAATTTTGACGATCAAACGAGAATTAACAAAAATGTGTCCTACTTCTTCCAAAAATCTTATTGTTCATATGCACAATTTCACTTATGTGCTTATGATGCTCATTTTTTTGTTAGGAAAGGCTAGTGCTAATGATTTCAACAAATCAAGAGAAGCAAAAGCTTTGCTTGCAACTAATTGGTGGGGAGATAGAAATGCTTCTTCAGATCATTGTACTTGGCCTTATATTAGTTGCAACGAAGCAGGAAGTGTCATTTCGATAGTCTTTGACAGTGATGATAATCAAGATCTAGGGGATCTGGGAAGTATTGACTTCACGTCATTTCCAAACCTTGATGAGCTTTATATTCATAACTGCAAGCTTGAAGGAAGCATCCCCGAGCAGATTGGTTTGCTATCAAATCTGACCTATCTTTCACTCAGTCAGAATAACCTCACAGGTACTTTACCTGCCTCGTTTTTCAATCTGGTTCATTTGGAATACCTTTTTCTTTATAGTAACAATTTCACTGGTATTCTCCCAACTCAGATAGGGAGATTGAAAAATTTGTATGTTCTGGATTTTAGTCAAAATCAGTTTACAGGTCCCATCCCTTCATCTTTAGGTTCCATGACCAATCTCGAATTCCTAGACTTGAGCACAAATCAACTTAATGGATCAATGCCACCAGAGCTAAGTAAGTTGCTAAATTTGACATGGTTGAGCCTCAATGATAACAATCTTGATGGTCCAGTTTTCTTGGGGGGTAACATACCTGGTTCCTTCACAAGTTTAGTAAACGTTGATTTTTCTTATAATAATTTCACTACTACTTCGTCTCAGCTAGTGAGTTTGGTAAATTTGCTTCATCTTGATCTTAGTCAAAACCGAATTATGGGTCCCATCCCTTCGACTTTAGGTTCCATGATTAATCTCAAGTTCCTAGATTTGAGCACAAATAAACTGAATGGATCAATCCCACCAGAGCTAAGTAACTTACAAAGTTTGGTTCAAATGAACCTGGGTGACAACAATCTGGATGGTCCTATTCCTCCAAGTTTTGGTAATCTAAGTGCACTGAAGTTTTTAAACCTAGGAATGAATAACATAAGTGGACCCATTCCTCTAGATATAACAACATTGTTTGAGTTAGAACATGTGGACCTTAATCATAACCGTCTTTTTGGTCCTGTTCATCCTGAATTCGGAAAGTTATCAAAGCTCTTTTATCTAGATTTATCATCAAACCAGTTGTCCGGAAACATATCATTCCAAACTGAGTGTACTTTGCGGCATCTAGATCTATGTAAGAATTATTTGTCTGGAGTTATCAATACATTAAGTGTGTGTGATGCCTTAGAGTACTTGGACCTCAGCAACAACAACTTTGTTGGAAAAATACCTCTTTTGCACGTTACATATTGGAGTTACATAAATCTATCATGGAATCATCTTACTGGATTAGTTCCTTATAATTTAAGAGACCATACAGATATTGACTTATCATTCAATAACTTGACCTTAACTGAACAATCAACCAACAAAGACCACCAGCAAAGAACCATGGTCATAGTCTTTTTGGACATATTTCTTCCCGTCGTTGTAGGATGTTGCTTTTTAGCGGTTGCGAATGTCATTTACAGTTGTAAAAAGGATACCAAAAACAAAATCCAGCTTGAAATGACAAAACATGGAGATGTTTGCTCGATATTGAATTATGATGGAACAATTGCATATGAAGACTTCATCACAGCTACAGAGGATTTTGACCTCAAATACTGCATTGGAACCGGTGGCTATGGTAGTGTTTATGAAGCAAAACTGCCTAGCGGTCAAACATTTGCTTTGAAAAAACTTCACCGGTATGAAGCTAAGCAACCAGCCTTCGACCAGAGCTTCAAGAATGAGGTCCAAGTGTTAACCAGCCTAAGACACAAAAGCATTTATATGGAAGGATTTGTTGCTGACTTTGGAGCAGCCAGATTGCTTGACCCCGATTCATCTAACCAAACAGTCATCGCAGGAACTTTGGGATACATTGCTCCAGGTAGTTACTTCTACACTCTCTTACGCTTCTTAATTTAATTTACGTCTAGCTCGTATCAGCTAAACTTTGCTAACATTCTTTTCTGTATGTGATCATTTAGAACTTGCATTTAGCATGATTATGAACGAAAAATGTGACGTGTATAGCTTTGGAGTGGTGGCACTCGAAACAATTGGAGGGAAACAT
This sequence comes from Artemisia annua, assembly GCA_014162995.1. Classification (NCBI taxonomy): domain Eukaryota; kingdom Viridiplantae; phylum Streptophyta; class Magnoliopsida; order Asterales; family Asteraceae; genus Artemisia; species Artemisia annua. The sequence goes on along the minus strand of LBNU01001084.1, from coordinate 72,809 downwards.
CCCGGAGAGCTTCTTTCATACCTCAACTCTTCTGCCAGTCAAGGTACAATGTTGGAAAATATACTGGACAAACGACTCTCTTACCCAACAGACAGGCTGATTGAAAAGGAAATTTTGCGTGTTTGTCATGTGGCATTGGCATGTATCCTCACAGATCCAAAGGCCAGACCAACCATGAGAGATGTTTCACAGGAACTATCGCGTTGAGGGTATTATTCAGTCTATCTCAGAGCTTCATCATATCCGGAACAAGCTAGCGCAATACGTACTTTTGCTGGTCTGCATACTGTTACAATAATTTGTCAGGAGTATTGTTATATATAAACATTCTTACAATGTTTATTTCATTTCAAATTCAATAAACTATTGGTCTTAACTATATGAATGATCTGATTAATGACTTTATGACATCTCCTTAACTGCATTGATTCATAATATTGAACAAACAACTAAATAAAAAACACGCTTGATTGGTCTAACACCAAATGAATGTTTGATAGAAACTGTTTATTCCAGATATAAGCAGGTTGTTAATAAGCATTATAATTAAGCAATTCAAAACACCCCCTAATTACTAACCCAAACCAACAATCTAATTATAAGCAGGTTCTAATTAAATTTTTTGGACAAAAAAACTCGTCAAGAAAATATCTTTTATATATTTTCCTTTTTTTCTCATACTTGGAACCAATAATTGTTTTCAAGATATTTATATAACAATGTATGGTTTGTAATAAAAGCTTAAGTGCAAAGGCATGAAAAATATACGAAACAACTTATTTGATGCAACATGACAGCTGGAAATATATAGCGTTAATTTTGGAGAAAGCAACTTATTTTGACTAAAGTTTCTTCTTTGCCATTGACTTGGAAACGTAGAAGGTTTTTAGCCTTTTGGATTTGGGTATGCAGATTATCTGTAGCAAATGTATATTCTGATTTTTCACTACTTTGTTGGAGATTAAACAAAAAATATCAATAATGTGTACTACTTCCTCCACAAGTCGATGCCTATGCTTTAAACTAGTTTCATAACTTCAATAAATAGTATATAGCTGCCTATGCTTTAACCCGCCTATGCCCCAAAGGTTTCCCACATGGACGGTATCTGCAACTTCAAATGGTTTGGACGAAACATGCAATTTTGTCAAAGTTCAGGGATGATTTATGCAATTAACTCTGATATAAGCCGTTCAAAAAAAATTAACTCTAATCTATACTACATATAAAGGAAAAAGAGTCAAAAGTGAAAAGTGAAAAGTCAATAATGTTGAAATGTTGAAATGTTGAAATCTTATTAAAGGAAATTATGAATGTAATTAATATTATTATTAAAACACCCCATTACTTAAAAGTACAATGATTTATTCACATTGTACAACCAAATTAAATACAACCAATTAAAACACAAAGAGAGCGCTTAGTTTGTTAGTGGAGTATGAGTACTGTTTTTAATTGGGTACTGGTAACAAAATAGTGAAAATTATATGTAGCTTTTAAGTAATGGATAATGTTTGAAACCTCGGTTCGGACCCGGGTGGTTCAAACCGGTTGGAACCGTTCCGGTCGAAGAAATAGCGCCGGATTTCAAATCGGGTCAAATTTTCTAGTTGGTCGACAAATGCGTCAATTAAACCGCTCAACCCGTCGGTTTGAAGCGTACCGTGGTTCACCCGA